>BPLQ01004963.1:0-235145 GCA_021605075.1 Caerostris darwini | reverse complement strand
ATCTAAGAATAATTTGAGGCATCAGATAAAAGGTAAAAGTTAACTGAAAACAAAAACATCTGAAAACAATTAGGAAGTCACGTTTTCTTCTATTTTAAGCCGTCTCTCATCTTCGGTGTGACGTCAGTGCTTGAAATAGTCATAATCTATCCGACTTAAATGTGATATTTTTTCTGTAAATAAATAACGATTTTTAAATAAATTAATTGTGCACAGCATGGAAAAGTATTTTTATACTGGATTTGTTTTTAGATTTATTTTATCACGTGCAAACATATTGTTATATATTAGTATCATGACCATTAAATAGTGTAAGTAATAAAAAAAGAAAAATTATGACGTCTTTTTATGAGATTAATATCTTGTAATAAGTTGTAATTCTAATACTCGTGAACAAAAATAATCTTTGAAAACAATACTTTGGCCGGTGATTTTAATTATTTTGAAAAGAGAAAAGTAAAGAATAACTATTGAAAAGGAGACAATGCATCAAATTGATCACTTGATCATTACTTGATATTGACAACATTACTTGATTGTAAGCAATATAATGTTAATAGAATGCACCATATGTGAATGTAAGTATAATAATACAACACGCTCACTTCATATAATTTTTTTGCAATTTACACGTGGTCAATTATTGACAACTAGGAAGAAAATTTTAAAATTTAATTTCGATTTTATTTACAGAATAATCAAATTTAAATAATAAAAAATAATAATTTAAATTTCAAATTAAAATTTAATTTAATTTAATTTAAGTTTAACTAAGTTTAAATTAAATTAAAATTTAAAATTTTAATTTTGAAATTAAATTTTTTAGAGACATTAGGGGAAAAACATTTGCACGTTTTTCTGTTGGGGCCTAATGGCCGAGTGACTGGAGTGAACTGCACTTGTGAACCAAATTTAATACTTTATTTTTTTTTATTTATTTATTTATTTTTTTTAAATAATAATTTGTAATAAATATAGCTCTGTACCTGTATGTATATAACGTTGTAAATAAAAATTAAAGTGTCCTCATTATGAACCTGAGAGTGTCCCTCGTCTTGAAGCCGTTATAGAACTAGTATAGGCCGAGACTCCCAATTTTTGCGACTTCAATTCGGCAACTAAGAACTTCACACTCTCTTTCTCAAACCCTAGAAACATCTGTTCTACCAATGTATTAATCCATCCATCACCGACATGGACAAAGAATTTTCGGGTCGGCTTCTTTTATCCAATTTCGAACCAAACATTCCGATTTCTGAAATCCAGCACGAAATTATTCACTAGGCTGTTCTAGGTCCCTTCCATTTTTTTTCGTCACTTTCCTTGTTGTGTGGATCTCAAAAACCTACTGGATGCCAGAAGAATATCCTATTCCTGCTACCATTATCTGCTGATAAATTATTCGAGCCGGTTCTGGTGTTAGATTTATGGTAGCCACAAAACTGTGTCGTTGACAAATGAAGATGCATGACTTGAAGAATATTACATCAACTTACATTTGTCAATGTCAAGTCACGTATACTACGACACATTTTGAATTTCTTTTGATCTCTCTAGTGTATACATCTAAATTTTTAATTTTGTTTGTTTGTTGGCAAATAAATATCCTTATCACAAAAAAAACATAGAGAAAATATTTTTTCTCCATTTCCCAAACATGATAATGTTTATGATTTGTTAGGAAACATAATTAAAACTTTTTTAATACAGCTGGCAATACCAGACAGTTATCTTTATTCCATAAGAAAGGGCTGCACCGACGTTACTCATTTATCACTACTCAAGAAGCACGTGTAGCTTGAAGATATGCTATGGAAGCAATAACACTACCCCTGCAGCCCTCTACGATCGTATTAGACAGGGACTCACAATTTAAAGTGGATTCCGAATTACTACAAACAACCATGGCTTCGTCGGGACTCGAACCCGAAACCTGTTGTACTGAGAGCCAGAGCGCTAGCCACTCGGCCATCAGGCTCCACATAATTAAAACAAAAAAGCCTAATTGATGGCAGTGGAAATGTGCGCAGCTAGCGTAGAGTAGGGTGCAGGTTCAAATCCGGTGACGGTGACGTTGCAATTGCTGCTTTCAACATTTTCATTGTGGCAATGTGTGAGAAGCGTCAAAGTCAAAATATTTGGGATTTGTTTTTGCTTGTCGCTCTTCGGTCATTTTGTGCTCACATTAGGCTAATTATCCCTTGACCTACAGTTTAATGTTGATTCCAAACTACTCACAAACATCCATGTCACCGCCAGGATTCGAATCTGAAGCCTATAGTACCAAAGGCCAGAGCGCTAGCGAATATTTGGATTAGTTTTCAAATTGCTTTCTATACCACATGCAAATGCGGGAAGTTACCCCTAGAAGTCCTACTGAAAAGCAATATCCTCCCGATGAACTGTGCGGGGCATGCATCAGTGGAACATGAGGCCACTGATGTTCAGCATAAAAAGTTAGACTATGAAAACAAAAGTAGATTCGCATTAAGAACAAGAAATTTCGAATGCAGATTTCTAAACTGGTGTATTGTTTCAGCAATTTTTGCAATATATTTGTGGTCTGTAATATATCGATAACGTGTTTTTTTTTTTTTTTAGTTGTTGTTGTTGTTGTTTTCAAATTATGTATTAAACATATTTAATGACCATCAAAAGATTTCGTACAGTTTAAAAAATTTTACAAAAGTCTGATGAGCTGTAGTCTAAAATTGAATAGTTATGTAGTCCAATATTTTTCATATTATCTCCATGTGGTTCTGAATAAAGCCGAACAATTTTTTTAAAAATAATATTGTAGGATTTTTACTTTTAAAAAATGAAAATGCAAGGAGGCAGAGGAACGCATCATCACAAAAGTGATGGTAAAAAAAAAAAGGAAATATATATGGAGAAAATTCATAAATAAAAACATTGTCTGTAGTTTTATTTATTTTTTTAAACTTTTTCATTTTAATAAAATGCAAAAATTCGTTTGGCTTTAAATTTTGCACGCTTATTTTGTTATATTCAGTTCATCGTTTAAAAATGTCTCGTAGTCGTATGGAAACAACGAACAGAACACTCAAAAATTGATTATTTTACGTCATAGTGGTGGTAAATTCTGACGCTCAGTGCCACAGGTTTCTGGTTCGAGTGCCGGTGGTAATTTTTAAAGTCAATTCCTACTTTTTTCTCACTATATTGCAGAAAGTCCTTTGTAAATAATTTACATTCATTTTTTTTAAGTTTATCTGGCGCCATCTATTGGTAGATATGTAAAACTTAAATCTAAAAAAAACTAAAATTAATTAATTAAATTTAATTACTGAATTAATATTTGAAAAAACTGTATTAACATCAAGTGTCATCCACTACAAGTTCAAAAAAATGCATTTGAACTCGAGTGGATAAATAAAAAGTATCTTATGAACGATTGAAAATTCGAACAAGATATATATAGGCAGAGTGTAAGCTAATAGAAGGAATTGGATAATTTTCTTTTCTTTTAATAGCTAATTGTTATTTTCTAGTTCATAAACAGCTGCATTTTATCTATAGCTAATTTCAAATAAAACTAGCTATAGCCATGCTTCTTCCTACGTACTGGCAAGAGCGCCCCATTTAGCTGTGACGTCAGAGAGCTGTGGCGTTTAACAGAAATGGCCAGTCCGGCTCGAGACTCTTACCTGAGAGGAAGTACAACGCAATTTGCGCTCTTGCTGAGACACGTTTAGTTTATATTCTCACATCCAGAGAGGAAATATATTTAACGCATCCCAGTGCATTAGTTGTCCTACAGACTTTCACCCGGACAGGAAGTATATTTTACGCACCCTGCGCGCATCCGAATATCGGATTTTCGGCTTAGAAGTGAAGTTCTTCCACAAATCTATAATTATCTGTCTTTAAATGTGTTAAATATTATCTATCTTTAATTGTATGTTTGTGATGTTTGTACGGGTGTAAATAAAGCTGTGAGTTCTCAAACCTGTTCTTCAAGTATCTCAACCCTACCATACTCAGTTACTATCAAGTTGCCTAATCTGCACACTACAGTTCTTTTTTTTTTCAACTTTTCTATAGTTTTATAAAAAAAAGCAGCATTATTCCTTAATTTGTAAAATTATTTTTCAAAATCGTTACTTCTCGTTTCAGTATTTAAATCTAGATATTTTAACATCCAATCATCTTGTTTGAATTTTTACATTTTATTAAATTTGTTACTTTTTAATCGCATTTTCATGTATTGTTCCAAAATCTTCTAATGATCAATTAAAATTTTTTCACATATTCTATTCTTTATAATATCATATACATTCAATGTTTTTTTTTCAGAATATTTTTCATATTTTTCTTCAAAAATCTATATAATCATAAGGACTTTTTTTTGCAAAATCATTAAATCTAATTCAAAAAAAAAATTCTTTTAGTCTCTAAACATAGGATTTTTTAATTTTTTGTTGAATTATCTAAACAACTAGCCATACATTTAAGCTAATTTATACCTAACTCTAACTTTTACTAAATTATTTTCTGAAGTTTTTGTATTGGGAACAACATCTAGTTTAGAATCATTAGATACAAGTTCTTTTATAATCAACTATACAGCATATCAATTATAATTGTTATAAATATTTAAATTTTTATACATACTTCTTAAATTTTTATAAGCATTTCTTTAATTTTTCTTCCGAACAAGCATATAATGAACTATCACATATAAATACTTTATAATAAGTTATTTGGTGTCTTAAAAGTGTAGTACAAACTTTTAATCTCATAATAATGATCTTTCTCAAAATCTTTCATAACAAATTTACATATTTTTTCTAATTTACTTTTAGAAATTCTTAATGGATAAATTGAATTTCTCCTAACTAAATATATTTAATAATATATTATTCATTGTTTGTTGGTTTTTTTCCGAATTTTTAACAGTATATAAGGAAACAAGAAAATCAATTCCTTAGAAATTTAAATCTTCATATCCGTTATATTTTGTAACTATTTCATGTTATCTATTAAAAAGATGAACAGCAGTTAAAATAGATCATATTTCTACATTTTTTGTTATAAACCAAAGTATATTATTTTTCATATTGTAGCATTTTTTTTTCACGGAAAGGGTTTTGGCATTTCATTCCCATGAGATGGGAATGTATATACTTTGACTTTGACCCATTATTCAAATTTGACAGCAAGCAGTGTTGTGAGTAGTTATATTACACGCCATTAGTGTTTTGTACTAATGAGAACAACCCGCCGTTCAAATTTGATAGCAGATATTCGGTATCATGTATAATGGGACACATGAAATTTATAATTGTTTTTCGATCTTCACGAGTCGAAACAATTACAGATGGAATATGGACTGCACCATGAGTTGTTGGGTCGTGAGTGACCACGAGCTGAGAAATGTCTACTCAATTGAGAAGTGAGGGAAGCTGACACCCCTTTCCCTCCCCCCTCTCCCCTGCTTCTTGACAGATTTACTTAAAGGAAAGTTTTTGGAGGAGAAAGGGGAGAATTGTGCGACGAGTCGACAAAGAGTGTTATTTTGAAGAGAGTGTCGACTGACGTGACTGAATAGGCCGGAGTTTCCACCCGTTCTCCGAAGTGGGCCTCTTGCGTTTCGTGTATCAAGCTGTGTGATAATTAAGGTCTACCGCAGACCACGTTTTTTGAGATACGACGTAGACTTAAGAACTCTGAAAATGTCCTATCTTGAAGTGAACTGTACTTGTGATTTAATCGAGCACTTGTGATTAAATTTATATTTTTAATTTTCATTTCTTTGTATAATAAACTAGATTTCTGTATTTATGTATATATATAGTGCTTGTAAATAATAATCAAAGCGTTTCCATGATCTTGAAAGTGGCCCTCTTCTTGAAGCCGTTATAGGTCTAATATAGGCCGAGACATTACGCCGACACGATGTGAGTGACAAAGGATAAAATGTTCTAAATATAATTGTGTACAAATAATTTATAAGTTTTAATGTGTAATTCATTTATACATAATTATTTCTGGTGGTTCTTATCTAGCAGTAATAAGCAGTATTGTTGGTAATGCAGTATAATATAACATGCAGTTAGTGTTTTGTACTAATGAGAACAACCTGCCATTCAAATCTGACAGCAGATATTTAATGTCATGCATAATGAGACCTCATGAAATTAGCGACTATCTGTGCGACCTTACCAAGTCGAAACAACTACAGATTGAAATGAACTATTATAAGTATAATAAATTATTATAAGAAAATTATATACAAATAAATTATTATAAGAAAAAGAAATTTTGTGTAAAGAAATTATAAAGAAAAAAGAGCATTGCATTTTAATTATTTAAATGATAATTAGCATGTCCCATCGCCTCATTATCAACCGAAAGTTCACACCACTGTGTTGGAATGCAGTTAAAGCAAATACATGTTAAAAAATCTTTGGAGTACAATGTTTCAAATATAACACCCACAATTTATATGAATATCTATAATCGGAAGAACCTTTCTTAACGTCTGAAAAAACAAAATGGCGACTTTGAGAACTATGCCAAGAATGTGAATGAAATTGTATTTTTGAGGCGAAAGGTTTATAAAAGCCGAGCTTTTTATTAGAAATTTGAGCATATAGTGAATAACATGAAATGCGATATTAATTTATGGAGCTGTGTCAACTGTAAAGAAATTAAACCTGGGAGTGTAAAAAATTTTAAATATGAATATTTAAACATTGAATTTTGTGTAAAGAAATTAGAAAGAAAAAAAAGCATTGAATTATTAACTAATATTGGTGTTTAAAAATTAAAACTTTAAATATTATACCAAGAAACGATATTTAAAAATAAATGAATACGAATAAACTTATTGTGTTCCCTTAGGTTTAAAATAATAACTTTAGTAATAGAATTTAATTAAAAGGTTTTGAAATGCATATCACAATAATAAATTGTAAGCAAGAAAGATAAATATCGAGACCTCCATTTTTTTTTCCGTTAATGCTTTTTTAAAAATGAAGCTAATAATCTCATTTCGTTTAAAATTAATTATCTCAATTGCATTTGAATTAAAAATTTGAGGATTTTGTGGTAATGCAATTTTTAAGCAAAGAATGATTCGTGGTTATTTTGTAAGAAAAATAAAATCTAGTTCTGTTTAAATTAACTTTAATTGGATTAGAGAATTTAAGATCTCAATTTAGAGAGAATATAATTATAATAATTATAAAGTAAATTCAATTTAAAATAAGATTGTTTCTGACTTGGAATGTATGGTGCGTATTATTTTTTATTTCATTTATACATAATTATTTCTGGTAGTTATTATCTAGCAGTAACAAGCAGTATTGTAGGTAATACAGTATAGTATAACATGCGGGTAGTATAATATGCAGTTGGAGTTTTGTACTAATGAGAACAACAGGTCATTCAAATCTGATAGCAGATATTTCGTGTCATGCATAATGAGACCTCATAAAATTAGCGATTATCTGTTCGATCTTCACAAGTCGAAACAACTACAGATTGAATATAAACTATTCCATGAGCTGTACCATCGGGATTTGTGATAGACCACGAGCTGAGAAATGTCCACTCCAATGAGAAGTGAGGGAAGCTGAACCCCCCTCCTCCTAACAGAATGTCAAAGGAGGTTTTTGGCGAAAAGGGAGAGTTCTGTGACGAGTCAACCAGAAGTGTTGTTTTACTTTTTTCTCTGAAGTGGTCGAATAGATCTTAGATTCCATTTGTTTTACAAAATGAGCACCTTGTGGTTTCGTGCATCCCGCCGTGTGATAATTAAGGTCAGCTGTAGACCAAGCAAATAGTTTCACATTTTTCACAAGGGAAGAGTTTTAGCATTTCGTTCGCAGAAGAGAGTAATGTATGTCCTTTAGCAAGTACATTATAATAAATATCACTCAAATTGACAGCAGATAAGCAGTGTTGTAGGTAGTTACATTACATGCAATTAGTGTTTTGTACCAATGAGAACAACCTGTCACTCACAGGAACTCACCTGTCACTCATGAGAACAACCTGTCAATATTCAGTATCTTGTATAATGAGACTTCATGAAATTAGCGTTTGTCTGTGAGATCTCCACAGGTCGAAACAATTACAGACGGAATATAGACTACACCGTGAATTGTTGCATTGTGATGGGTGATAGACCATGGGATGAGTAAATGTCCACTCCTAAGAGAAGTGAGGAAAGTTGACCCCCCCTTGACGGATTTTTTTAAAGGAAGGTTTTGGGAGAAGAAAAGGAAGAGTGTACTTCTACGACGAGTCGATAAAGAGTGTTATTTTTCTCTTTCTCTCCTAAATGAGTTTCCACCTGTTTCCAAAGTGAGCCCCCTTTGTGGCTTCACGTATCACGCCGTGTGATAATTAAGGTATGTCAGACCACATGTTTTGAGATTCAGCGTAGATTCAAGAACTCGACGTTGATATTGGAGGGAACTGCACTTATGATTTAATCGTGCACTTGTGATCAAATTTATATTTTTAATTTTCATTTCTTTGTAAAATAACCCTGAGTTCTGTATTTGTATATATATATATATAGTGCTTGTAAATAAAAATTAAAGTGTTCCCATGATCCTGAAAGTGGCCCACATCCTCTTATATCGGTCTATACTAGATAGACCGAGGCGTTACAATATGATGTTTGCCTAACGTTAATTGATAATAATAAGGTTTATTGATGTTTATATAATTTATTTGGTATAATGTTTATTGATAAACTCTGCTTCATTATGTGTTTATATTTTTCTTTAAAAATGGGCTTAGGAGCATTTGAAACTTCTTCACACGTTTTATTTTAAAGCGTTAAAAACCAAGAACATTTCTCCAAGAATAAGAACTCCCTCCGTCCTGTTCAGTTCCTTCAGAGAAAAAAAATCAACACTTCTGGTGCCTATTCGTCGCAGAATTCTCTTTTTCATCATCAAAAATCTCCTTTTAAGACAATACATCAAGATATGCAGGGGTCAGCTTCCCTCACTTCTTACTGGAGTAGACATTTTTCAGCTTGTGGTCTATCACCCATCACGATGTAACAACTCATAGTATGTTATATTCAATCTGTAGTTGCTTCGACCTGTGAAGGTTGCACAGACATTCGTTAGTTTCCTCATTATACATGACATCGAATATCTGCTATCAGATTTGAGTGACAAGGTTGTTCTCATTAGTACAAATACAAATTGCATGTAATATTGGATACCCACAATAAATTTCGTCAAATTTCAGTGATATGCTTATTATATTTTTTTCAAAAAAAAAACATACATTCCTCTTTCCTGTGAATTAAACGTCAAAAATTTTCTCGTGAGAAAAAAAATTTTACACTTTTAATCATCGATATGAGATACATAAAGTTTTCTTATAATATTAAAATTAATTATAATTATGTTATTCTTCTTTTTTTTTTACATTCACCAGTTTTTCTTGTCAAATAATTTATTCTACTAAGGTATTTAACGATCGTGACACATCACAAATAATGCTTGCAAGATCTCATACATCATTAAAATAGGATTATAGTATTTAATTAACTTTTTACATGGGTTGCAAAACACTAGCGCAGTGTGACTCTCCGCCAGAACACCTTCCGAAACCAAAACCAAAAAAACATGAGTGTTGCCAAATGCTCTCGCATAACTTATGACAAATCTTCAGAGAGAGCGTAGTAAGTAGAGAATAGAGAGAGCATGAAAGCTGCTTCGAAGATTTAATGCTCACTACACTACAATAATCAATTAAAGATTTACAATATATAATTATTTTTTTCTAAAAAAAGCATTTTTAGAAATGCAATTAATAATTATAATTCAACTTTTATCTACTATTTTTTTGAAATATTTCCTTCCATATCATTCCTTTCGGTAAGAGATTGTATTTTAAATAATACATGCCAAATATATTTTTAATTAGAATGATAAGTTTGATAAAAAAAAAATTTATTCTTCCTCTAGAGAATATAATTCACAGTTTAGTTTACAATAGCATTTATATAAGTCCATTTAAAAGTTTTTCATCTGTAATAAATCTTTGTATTTTGCTTATACAATTAGTAATACCATGTTTTATGCTTACTTTGTCTACTCTGTAGTTCCCGAATCTCTATTCTTCAAACATTTAACTAATTTTATAAGAGGTTCACAATATTGATATTCGGGTGAATGCATTTCTCATGAAATTAGAGAGTTTTTGCATACCGTATTTTTATCGTCCGATATTTGTTTCTCCGTCTCTTTGTTAGCGCGCATGCTCATAGGAAACATTATTACAGATACGCATGAACAATTTCCTATGAGCATGCGCGCAGGGAGAAAAAAAAATTTCGGGCGATAAAAATACGGTATGAAAAAACTCTCTATTAATTTAACTTGCAAGTAATAGGACAGATTACCCCCGTTAATGATACCAACAATACCTAACTAACTCCCTGGTAGTGCAGTCCTAGTTGGACCATGGTCTAATTGTAGATCCCCAAATAGGAGATGTTTTCTTTTTACGGGATAGGATTTCTAGCTTTCTACGCCCTTCAGTCATATTAGACAGGGACCTAGGCTTTAATATGGATTCTGAACCACTACAAACTCCAAAACTCGAAACATTCGACGCTCGAATCCTGTGGCGCCGAGCTCCAGAGCGTTAGTCAGTCGGCCAACAGACCTCACCAGCAATGCCAAAACCGTTAATTTTTTTATAAATATGAATTTTCTCTTTACACACCGTCATTCAATTCCTTCTATTAGCTCACACTCTCCCTATATATATCTTGTTCAAATTTTCAATCGTTCATAAAACACTTTTTATTCATCCACTCAAGTTCAAATACATTTTTTTTGAACTTGTAGTGGATGACACTGGATGTTAATACAGTTTTTTTCAAATATTAATTCGGCAATTAAATTTAATTTATTAATTTTAGTTTTTTTTTTTTTAGATTTAGGTTGCATATATCCACCAATAGACGGCGCCAGATAAACTTAAAAAAAAAAGAATGAAAATTATTTATAAAGGACTTTCTGCAATAGAGTGAAAAAAAAAAGTAGGAATTGAATTTTTTTTTAAAAAAATTATATTACTTGAATATCTTGGAAGAAAATTATATCTATTCAATTAAGTATTTTTCAATGGGTAAAAACTTTAATTGTAAATTCATCTTTGTATCTTATTCTGATGAACAACTTTATTTTAATAGATCCAGCAGTTATTAGAGAGTTTTTGCATAACGTATTTTTATCGTCCGATATTTTTTTCTCCCTAGCACGCATGCTCATAGGAAACATTATTACAAATACGCATGCGCAATTTCCTATAAGCATGCTTGCTGGGGAGAAAAAAATACGGTATGCAAAATCTCTCTATTGATAAAATTTTTAGACATGGCTTGCTGTTATTCCCACATTTGTATTGTATGGATGCAAACCTGGAACACACCCACCAGGCAGATTTACTGTCAATATGAAATGATTGCACAATCTGTAACAATCTCCGTTGAATCTTCTCGTTTCTGTAACCAGATTGACTGCAACGCCCAGCTTCAAAAGATTCAAACCTGTGCCGTCATTCACGTATTATTACTAGTTTATAAAAAGAAAAAGATTTTGTGCAAAAAAAAAAATTTCTATAATTTTGATGAGAGATGTTTGTTACTAATGAATTTTTTTAACACTTCATTAAAAACAAAACAATTTAGAAAATACTAAATCTTTAATAGACAAATAATAGATCATTTTGATGCTACTACATACGAGTCTCTCAGAAATGGTAATATATAAAAATGTATATATATATATATATATGTGTGTGTAGTAGCAGAATCCGGCATATGTTGTCCTGCCACAAAAATGCATCGTAGAAAATTACATATCGCGAATATATTATCCATGAAATTATATGTGTATACTAATTTTCATGAATATCGTTTGAACGGTATATCAGATGAAAGGCTGCAGCACCCTCTGGTGGCAAGTAACAATAAAGTAAATAGCACGAACATATTTTCCATACATAAATACTTTTTTTATTCTTCAAATGCAGCTGGCAATTAGACCGTGATCTTTTTACGCCGTAAGAGCTGCGCCGATGTTACTCACTTTGCACTACCCAGGGGGCGCGTGTAACTTGATGATAAGCCACGGACGTGGAGTAACAATGCCCCCGCAACGCTCTACGATCCTATTAGGGCCAGGACCTATGGTTTAAAGTGGATTCCGAACCACTACAAACACCCATGGCAACGCCGGGATTTGAACCCGATACCTGTGGTACCGAGCGCCAGAGCGCTAGCTATTCGGCCATCAGTCCCCACCATATATGAATACATATTATTACCAATTTTCATAGCGAACGGTATAGAAGTTGGTATACTGCAGCACCCTCTGGTGGCGACTTACAACAAAGGGGATAGCACAAAAACATTCCTCATGTTTTGTCAAACACACAGAGAAAACTTCATCAAAATCGGTCCTGCCGTTTGGGAGGAGTTCAGTGACAAACACACGTACAGAAGAATTATATCGATTGCAGCGTCACCTACCGGATCCCATTGTGAAACCATTTAAACCATCCAGAGAGCCACTCAAACACACACAAAAAATTTCATCACAATCGGTCCAGCCATTTAGGAGGAGTTAAGTGACAAACACATGTGCAGAAGAATTATATATATAAAGATAGATAGATATATTTAATAAGTAATACTTGATTGAGTCTTTAATAAATTTTGATTGAACTTGCATCTTGAAAGCGAGTTGTGAATAATCCATTGAAGAACCTCAATTGATTTAAATCCTTATAAATGAATATAAAAGAATTTAATAATTCGTCTTTGAATAGGTGATTATTAAATTCTTTTATATTCATTTTTTCAATCTGATTTTTTTTATTATTATTATTCTTTTGGTCGAGAATTTTACAAAATTACATAAAGTTCATATTTTTGATTGAACTTTTCATTTATGCAATTTAAACGGTTTAGATTTTATTAATAATTTTTTTCCACGAAATACAAAAAGAAAATTTTTTACTTTTTTGTTAAGAAACTTTTAACATTTACCCAATATAATTGCTTTTTTAGTTCAAATATCAACTTAAAGAGTTAATCAAAAACGCGTGCTAAAAAAATTGATTTTAACTTGAGCAAACTAAACTACACCAATAATTTCAAATCCATTATAATCACAAAAGCATTTTCCCCTCCCCCCATCTAAAGAGCCACGTTTTAAAAAATTGGAAAAAAAATTACTTTAACATTTATTTTATGTCTATGATAAGATATTCAGCTGTAGGGCAACTCTAGACTATCACGGTAATTGGCTCTTCAATATTCTAAACGACGTTTTAAGAATTTATAACGGACAGAAATTCGGTAAAAATGGTTTTTTCTTACTAAAAACGTGGTATTGAATACTGCAGTTACTTAATCAATTTTGTTTTTTAAAAAACTTCTTAACTTTTATATAGCCATAAACTAATATTGATTTTATTATTTTATGTAATCTCATTACATTAAATACGTAATCTCTCTCGCTCATTCATACGTAATCTATTTAATCATCTTCTGTATTGTTGGGATTTTGGAATATACTTTATGTATTGAGATGGCATAAGTTGTGAATATTCCAAATCCCAAACTAAATAACGGTTATTAAATTAGTTTAACACTTATAAATTAACAAAGAACTTATACTTTTAACTTATCCCTAAATATATGAGAAAATGCAGCACAGCGAGTGCTTACTAAACATATAATGCTTATATACCAATGCGTGGCACTAAAATAACTTTTAATACAACTCTAAATTTGAGATGTTGGATGAAAATATTAATAAATACCACAGAGAGTAGACCTAGAAATAAACTCAACTGCATTGTAGCCTTTTTTACACGGTAAGAGTTGTAGCACTTCGTTTCCAGGAGAGAGTAATACATGTTTTTTAGCAAGTACAAAATAATAATATAACACTCAAATTGGTGCAGATAAGCAATGTTGTGAATACTTACACTATATTTGTGTTACAATGTGTTTACATTACATTTGTGCTACAATGTGTTTTGTACTAATGGGAACAATGAGACCTCATGAAATTAGCGATTGTCTGTGTGACCTTCACAAGTCAAAACAATTACAGGTGGAATATGGACTACACCATGAGTTGTTTCATCGTGATAGATAATGGACTGAGGAAATGTGACTCCAATAAGAAGTGAGGAAAGGTCCCCCTCTTGACATATTTATATATTATATATATAAAGAAAAGTCTATATCAGGTCCAAGTGACCCCATCGCAGGCAACTGGTCCATGGCTAAAGCAAAAAGGAGATTCACTTTAACGAGGAACCATGAGGGCTAAAGAGATACTAAATCTCAAACGCTCTAAATCATATTAGAACTGGACATACTTTTTAAAGTGGATTTAGAACCACGACAAGCATTCATGGCACCGCCGGGACTCGAACCCAAAACCTGTGACACCGAACGCCAGACACTCTACCATTCAGGCCCACATTAAATTCTGAATTTTATGACTAACCTGTATATTTGCACAACCGGTTAATTTTAATTTTTTTATTTTATTTCACTTTTTTTCAATCTCAGTTTTTTAACTAATAGGGTTCCACATAATTCTGAATACGAGGGATGAGAACTGGAGTAAAGTAAAATAAAGATATCACTTGTGGGGAGGGAGTACCTTCAAAATAGTGGTGACGCAACTTCACCCACATCATTCCCAAACTCCATCATCTTAATTCTAAGCATAGTAATGTAGCGTCATATAATAACTGTAGAATTCAATTTTATTAAACTACAGGCCACGCTAATTAAAAATGCATCTTCACACACAAGCACAGAGATACTGGATAATGAGTTCAAAATTTTCGCAAAGATTTTACACAGAAGCTGAATTTACGAACGCGACAGCAAACCAAATAAATGCGACAAAAATTAATTGATTTTTCTTAAAAGAAACAATCATGGAAAATTTAAAATGAAGCCAAAGAGATTTCAAAAGCAGATTGTCTTTTTCCCCTGAGGACTTGTTAAAACGAATTAATCAACTCTCTGTGCAAACTTTTTGGTGGTGTTAAATTATTCAAAGCTGTATTAAATTATACAAAAGTTTAGAATTAGATGGTTTCAACGAAAATCAAAAGTTGTGACGATTAACTCATTAACGTTTTATTAAAACTCGGCTCTCTCGTTAGTTAAATTAATTTCCACAAAGAACGGGCACATTTAAAATCACGAATATCTAGAATGGAAAATCAAAATCGAAACTAAAATATTCATGCACCGCCTTTTCGAAACTGCTGGTGTTTCTGAACTCATTAACGCTGAATTTTCGATGTCGGGAAATTTTTCATTTTGTTTGCGGTAAACAAACGGTGTTAAAAGATTTCAGATGAATTAAATTCGTTTCAAGGCATATTATTTTCTAAATGTTTTTTAAGGTTTTGTTAACCTTACTCATTTTTTTTTATATTACTATACAGTAATTTTTTTTAATAATAAAAATAAAATTGCGTTTAAAATTTTCATGATTATAAATTTTTAGAAGACCTTTTATTTTATTAAATAAGATAATTGCATTTTGTTAAATTAGATTAAAAAGTCTGAGAGAGTGGGTTTCAAAACTGAATGTCGTCTATTTGAAACTCTGATCATCATCATCATCACCATCATTTGCGCAACAGCCCCATGGTTGTCCAAGGCCGTCTGTCTACTGTCAGATTTCGAGACAGAAGATGTTTTCTTTTTTTTGCTGTGTAGGGTTTTCTGTCCTATGCTCTACATTCCTATTAATGTATAAGCGTAGGACCTATGATATAAAGTGGATTACAAACCACTACATACATCCGTGGCACCTCGCGAACATCTATGGATTATTATTTAAAAAAACAAAATCGCGTTATTATTATTATTTTATAAGAATAAAATCGCGTTTAAAATAAACATGATTACAAAATTTTAGACGCTCATTTTATTAATTCATTTTGAAAAAATAAATAATTCAATTTGAAAAAAGTTTTCCCTAATTTTATCAAGTTAGATTGAAATGTCTGAGAGAGGTGGTTTTAAAATTGAAAGAGCTCTGTTTGAGACAAAGCAGGTTGCAAATGCTACAAATTACTAATTTGGGTTCAAATGCATAAAAAGAGAACATTAAAATTAAAAAGTACTGCACAAAAAAAATCGTGTAGTTTCCAAAAAAAATTGTTTATAATTATACATTAAAATTGTATTTTTTTCGCTTTTACCTGCTCATCGATTATATCATTTATGTCAACTTCAATATTTCGATGAATATTTAATAGAGCTATGTTGTTTCTTGCCTTACGGCGTTTCTCCAATAGGTTTTTGTGACTTTATAGCCAACTGGCCAGCGCTCTGGCCTTTATTACAGCATATTTCAGATTCGAATCCTGGCTGTGGCATGGATATTTGTTGGTGATTTGGAATCCACATTAAACTGTAGGTCCCGGTATAATTAACGTAAGGTGTACATAAACTGAATGTAGAGTGAAAAATCAGCTGGTTAATTTTTACCTTTTTATATTATTTTTTTCACTCTTACCTTTTTAACATGTACGGATAAAATGGATGAGAACTGGAAAAAATCAAATAAATATACCACTTGTAAAGGAAGGTACCTTCAAAATTGTGCTGGTACAACTTCACCCACATCATTCACAAAACCATTAAAAACCACCTGAAATCTAAGCATTGGGAGGTAGTATAATAAAATAATTGTAGATTTGGTTTGTTGTTCTACGGTCATTTTGTACACACTCTAGGCTACTTAAACAAAGACCTACAGTTTTAAGTGGATTTCTAACCACTGAAAAACACCTATGCCACCGCCAGAATTTGAACCTGATGCCTGTGGTACCAAAGGTCACAGCGATAGCCAACTGGCCATCAGGCCGCTGTAACAATTGTATTACCCGATTTCATTAAATTAGAGATCGAACGCACTAATTAAAAAAAGCATCTTCACACACAAGAACCGAGATACTGGATAATGAGTTCAAAACTAGAAACTTGTGATACGAATTTATCAATTCTCTGTCCAAACTTTTGGCGGTATTAAATTATTCAAAGCTGCATTAAATTATACAAAAGTTTGGAATTAGATGGTTTCAACGGAAATCAAAAGTTGCGCCGATTAACTCATTACTGTTTTATTAAAACTCGGTTCTCGTTAGTTAAATTAAATTAATTTCCACAAAGAACGGGCGCATTTAGAATAGCAGATATTTAGAATGGAAAATCAAAATCGAAACTAAAATATTCATGCACCGCCTTTTCGAAACTGCCGGTGTTTCTGAACTCATTATCGCTGAATTTTCGATGGCGGAAATTTTGTAATTTTGTTTGTGGTAAACAAGCGGAGTTAAAAGATTTCAGATAAATTAAATTCACTACAAGGTTTATTATTTGTAAGTTTTTATTAAGATTTTATTAACATTACTGTATTTTTTTTTTTATTACTATGAAGTAATTTTTCAAATTATAAAAGTAAAATCGCATTCAAAATATTCATGATTATAAAATTTTCAAAGACAATTAATTTTATTAATTGCATTTTGTCAGATTGAAATGTCTGAGCGAGTGGCTTTCAAAATTGAAAGAGCTCATTTTCAGACACGGCAGTTTGCAAAGTCAATTAATTTTTTTCAAATGCATAAGAAGCGAACATTAAAACTAAACACTGTAAAAGATACTGCACTAAAAAGGACTGTTTTCTAAAAGAATTGTATCATCCTCAACATTGGCGCAACAGCCCAACATCCCCGTCTACCTACTGGCAGATTTCCAGACGAGTGATGTTTTTTTCTTTTTTACGGGTTAGGGTTGTCAGCTCTACGCCCAACGCTCAACAGTCAGATTAGACTGGGACCTACAGCTTAAAGTGGATTCCGAACCACTACAAACATTCATGGCACCGCCAGGACTCGAACCCGAAACCTGTGGTACCGAGCGCCAGAAAAGAAAATTGTATAATATTATAAATTAATATTTAATTTTCTCTTTTACTAACTCATAAATTATATCGTTTATGCCAACTTCTTCGCTCGGTGCCACAGGTTTGGGGTTCGAGTTCCGGCGGTGCCATGGATGTTTGTAGTGGTTCGGAATCCACTTTAAACAGTAGGTCCCGGTCTAATATGATAGAAACGTTGTCTTGAGGTTTATTCAGTCTTCAGCCCTCGTGGTTCTTCTCTAAAAGGGAAGCTGCATATTATGTATGCATATATTTTTTTTTATTTCGAAATTGAATTTTTGTTATTATTTCTTATCCCACTCTTATCCCCAAACAGCAACATCTAGACAAAGTCCAAGAACTCACTTGGTCTAATAGAATGGGATGCAGCTTCTGTTGTGATGGAGAACCTCTAAGGAGAAGTTTGATTTGGCTCCGTGACTCTGAAGTTTTGGAGAAGGGTTGTCAGCCCTACGCTCAACAGTCATGTTATACCTGTAAGGATTCGGGTGGGAAGTCTGGCTGGACTCTGTGACACTGTACAGTCATTTGAGACCGGAAGCTACGGCTTAAAGTGTATTGCGAGCCACTATAACTTCCGTGACACCGCCTGCACTCGAACCCGAAACCTGTGGAACTGAGCGCCAGAAAGCTAGTCACTCGACCATAAGACCGTATTGAATCTTTGGATTAGATCATTAACTGCGGTAAAGAAAATATTTAATTGAATTTCGGAATTTTTGCAAATAGAATTAATCTGAGTAATAACGTCATCAATAAAATGTAATGCAACGTAAAGTTCCAGATTTTTATTACAGTTTGCATACAGGAATTATACACTCAAGAGCCAAAACATTATGACCACCTGTCAATAACGAGTTGGCCCACCTTTGGCGCGCAGCACAGCTTCAACCCGCCTTGGCATGGATTAATACCACCACTTAATACCAGTTAAATTCCACTTCCACCTGATCACGTGCCTTCCACGTCTTCCAGGCGAGTTCATTGCAAAATGTAGGGGTGGTCATAATGTTTTGGCTCTTGAGTGTATATGCAAAAGTTTATCTAATACATGCAACGATACAAAAAAAACTAATTGGCTCAAGTCATGTAATAATATTTCAGTAGTACTCGACATATCCGTGTCATCCCAGGCTGTAAACTATTGGACTGAAGAGTTGTAGCATTGTTGTTACTGTTTTTCTATTCATCTAGTAGGGTATAGCTGTCGTAATTTATTTCTTATGGATTCCGGTTTGGTTTGATTGGTCGCTTTACGGTCTTTTTTTGTACACATTAGGCTAATTATACCGGAACCTACAGTCTAAAGAAAATTCCGAACCACTAACAAACATCCACACCACCTCCAGAATTCGAACCAGCGGTACCAAAAACCAGAGCGCTGGCCAATTGACCATATATTGATTCCTGAGCATTTTCAATTTTTGCTAACAATACGCTTTCTCTTTTCGGAATGTGGAAAAATATTAATATCAATTATGATCAAAGCTTTTAAATATCTTTAATTTTTGTAGCATTGCTTACTGCGAAATTCAAACTATGTAATGAGCAACACATAGAGAGTGCTTGAGGATATGATTTTGAAATGACAACTGGTACGCTATTAAATTTATCACTCATGGACGCTGCACTTTCGTACCTTTCCCATATACAAATGGTAAAGGGTCTGAATGGCCGAGTGGCTAGCACTCTGGCGCTCGGTACCACAGGTTTCGAGTTAGAGTCCCGGTGGTGCCATAGATGTTTGTAATGATTCTGAATCCCCTTTAAACTCTAGGTCCCGGTCTAACAAGTCGTAGATCTTCAGGTCGTAGAACAGGTCGCTGGGGTAGTGTTACTCCGCGTCCATAGCTTATCTTCAAGCTACACGCACCTCCTGGGAAGTGCTAAGGGAGTAACGTCGGTGCAGCGCTTGCCTTAAGGCATCCAAGACAACTAACTGTCTAAGTATTTGCCTGCTTTAGAACAAAACAAAAAAAAATGGTAAATTTCGTAATTTTTAAGACATATCATTATCGTATTCGCTATAGTTTGTCCTGTCTTATTTGAAATATGTGTTTGTTTGTTGTTTCTTATCCCACTTGGCTGGCCAAACACACGAGCCCATACGTGCTCATGATTGAAGGGGAAGGAAGCAGCTTCTGTTGTGATGGAGCACCCGTAGGTAGAAGCCTGACTTTTGCTCCGTGACGCTCTTACAGTCATAGGAGGCCGGGACCTACGGCTTAAAGTGGATTCCGAACCACTACAAACATCCATGGCACCGCCGGGATTCGAACCCGAAACCTGTGGCACCGAGCGCCAGAGCGCTAGACACTCGGCCATTCAGGTCCCAAATTTGCCAACGGCACGCGGTGTTCCCAGGTGGTCACCCACCCAAGTACTGACCGCGCCCAATGATGCTTGACTTCGGTGATCTAACGAGAACCGGTATATTCAGCATGGTACGGCCGTTGGGCGAATAATTGTCTTAATGATTGATGCAAATTTCTTTCTGTTTTTGGTAGGTAGAAGAGTACCAACTGCATCAATAATTTGAGCGATTTATTGATTTTTTTATTTTTATCGCATCAAGATTTCCAAAAGTTGAAAGAATTAATGTGATATTGGGTTTCTTGGTGCTTAGGAAAATATTCTAATGCAGATATCCAATTATCATATCAATTTACAACTAAATATCCAGAGTTTTTTTGAACCACTTTTTCCTACTTCAGTTAAAGAAAATAGGAAAATATTTTCGATCTCCGAATAGACAATCGAATTAAATCTTTGTAACCAAGAAAACTGAAAACTTTTAATTTTCTCATTTACAGTAAAAAAATTGTATTATATTTCCATGTATTGTGTTACGCGTCCATTATTTATCTTTTGCAATGTTTTCAATTTTTTGCCAGAATTCATGCTTTATTCATATATTCTATAATATCATGCAAATTGATTAGGAATGCTTTCAGAGAGCATATTGACATTTGTTTTTACATAAATAAAATAATTGTATTACACTACCACTGCTAGAACTGCTTTGTTAATTTTTATTGTTACATCACGTGCATCTGCATGATCATTTAATATATCTTCATCACTTTAATAAATTAATAGTTTAAAAAAACTAAAAAATACGCTTTTAGAGTTAATCAATCTAAAAAGTAAAAAATAATTGTTAACATAAGAATAAAATGACTGACGAGAAAATGAATGTCACTGTTCTAAAATCGTGGGGTGCTCGATATCAATCGTTATAATTTCTCACTAGTTTCATTCCGAAATGCAGAGTTAGTTTAAAAATGTCATACAAAGCACCCCACGCTTTTAGAACAGTGACATTCATTTTCTCGTCAGTCATTTTATTCTTATGTTAACAATTATTTTTTTACTTTTTAGTTTGATTAACTCTAAAAGCGTATTTTTTTTTTTAGTTTTTTTAAACTATTAATTTATTTTTTACTTTTTAGTCTGATTAACTCTAAAAGCATATTTTTTTTTAGTTTTTTTAAACTATAATTGTTTTTACTTTGTTTTCCACTTGGCCGGTTATCCGCTAAGTTTACATACTTTTTACCCACCGAAATTTTCGGCCAATAGGAAGAGCGCAATTCGTCATGATCGCACTCCTATGCCTTTGAGATCCGCCTCTTTTTAGCCACCGAAATTTTCGGCCAATAGGAAGAGCGCAATTCGATCACGGATCAGTTGACTGACTCGCCAGTAGATGGCGCCATCAGTCCCAAAATCGAGCCCAAAAAGTGAGTTACATACAAACATACATACATACATACAAACATACAGGTGAAGTTAATAAAAGCGTATTAAAAATATTTCTTTTTGTAATAAAATCAAATAAAGCGTTTTGATTTGAAGTAAACTTTAATTTTTGCACCATTACTCTCTAATAAAATTGAAAAAGTGTTAAATTAATATCAACCAAATTTTAGATACCATTAAAGTCATAAATATTTTTAAAAATTTACATTACTGTAGAATTTAGAATTATTTCTTGTGTTATAACACAAGATCGCACCCACAAAATAGCAAAATTAATAAGACCAGGACGCATTCTAGTAATTAAATGCATAAATATCATGTATTATTTATGCATTTAATTACTAGAATGCGTCCTGGTCTTATTAATTTTGCTATTTTGTGGGTGCGATCTTGTGTTATAATACAAGAAATAATTCTAAATTCTTCAGTAATGTAAATTTTTAAAAATATTTATGACTTTAATAGTATCTAAAATTTAATGATAAGTTTTCTTAACATGAAGGACATAAAGAATTATAACAAGAATTAGAAATAAATAGTCTTCAATAGATGTCAAAGGATTATAAATGGTGGTTATTAGAAATGAGATTAAACTAATAATAATTAAAAAGCAATTTACTAAAAATAACATTAATTAAAATGGAGTTTGATGGCCGAGCCATTGACGCTTGGTGCCACAGGTTTCAGGTTCGAGTCTCGGCAGTGCCATGGATGTGCGTGATAATTAGGCTGGCAACCCTACCCCGTAAAAAGTAAAACATCTCATGTTTCGGAATCTGCCAGTAGGCAGACGGCCTTGGCTCACCATGGGGCTGTTGCACCATTGAAGAAAAAGATTAACTGAAAAAATATTACTTCGACGACGGGAAATACTATGAGAATACTGAAACTATCCTAATGTAACAATGAAACGTTCATTTGGTAACAATGAAAAATTCTGCACATAAAAAAAGCACTTCCTACAACGAAGTAAGAAATGACCATAATGAGTGAAATGTGAATGTCATAAAAGATTACCTAGGGGCCTGACAGGTTGTCATAAAAAAAGAAATTATCATAAAAATAAGCTCATAGGTAATGGATCAAATTGAATTAATTATAACCATCTGCCGACCGCCAATTTGGAAACAAAACAGCTATTTGGTGCTCTATTCAGGATATGATAGAATCCGCTTACACTGTAGTGGAAACTTCTAAGTTTGAAGTGCGAACAATTCACTTACGAGCTCGGAGAAGGTTTAACCGCCAGCTCCTCCCCGGCTACTCCACTGCGTATATTAATCCTCCATCCATGCTAAGAGTCTTCATAATATTTTCATTCAACTACTTCTCTTCCAATCATTTTAATTTTACTTCCACTGAATTGATTTTTAAATGTACCCTAACTAACTCCCCTGCACTACAGTCCATGTTGAACCACGGTTGTCTGCCTACTGGCAGATGGAAAGGAGATTATATCTTTTTACGGGGTAGGGTTGTCAACCCTACGCTCAACACTTCATTGTCGTATTAGACCGGGATCTACGGCTTAAAGTAGATTCCAAACCACTCCAAACATTCATGGCAAGACCGGGACTCGAACCCGAAACTTGTGGTACCGAGCGTTAGTCACTTAACCATCAGGCTGCTTTAAATGTAAACAGGATAGTATTTTTTTAACAATTACATATTTTTACATTTTTTTCTGGCCAGTAACATTTTTTTTCAGTCTTTACTCAGCTCTTATGTTCAGAGCTGCCTGGTGGGGCTTCCGAGCGGTCTGATCGGGTCTGTCTGGTGTGGGCTTCCGGTGCTGGGGTTCAGAACTAATTGAGATTAATTCAAAACCTGACAAGCGTGGCAAGCAAGTGTATAGACATGAACCAAAATGTTTATGTCTATGCAGGAGATTGACACAATAATTCAGTAGAGCAGAAAGTCTTTCCGTTGGGTTCAAATAGAAAATAATGAATCCCCTCCCACACCATTTTATTCATGGAGATGCAACATCGCAAAGAGGATGAAATGCAGTAGACCCATGTAGTGCACCCTAAGTTAATTCTAAAAACTGCTACATGTGTCATTCTAGTGGCAAATGATTTAAAGTCAGGGTGTCGACATTTGGGAACAACAACAAGATCTTGACTCTTATAGAAGACTTGGTCTCTTTAAAATTAGGATGAGCTTTTACTTTGGTGTAGAGAACTTAACATTTTTGTTACTGTGTTAATAAAACCCTGTGTTTTATTTTGCTAAAATATCTATACAACACAAAAAAAAAAATCAAACGAGTCATGAATTCAATTACACAGCGAATACGCTTTGCTTTCAACGCATAAATCATCGCGAAAATTTCATTAAAAATAACATTTAAATAATGTTTTAAAAAGTTAGTTTTTAAAGTTAAAAGGTAATTCAATTTTTATGGATGGGGGCCTGATGGCCGAGTGGTTAGCGCTCGGTTCCATGGATGTTTGTACTCGGAATCCACCTTAAACCGCAGGTTCCCTGTCTAATAGGATCGTAAAGTGTTGCGAGGGTAGTATTAGTCTCGTCCATAGTATATCTTCAAGCTACGCATATCCCCTGGGTAGTGCTAAATGAGTAATGTCGATGCAGCCCTTGCTTATGGCATAAATATAACTGTCTAATTTGCCAGATGCAATTGGGAAAAAAAATTTTAAGGATAAAAGGCAACATTTTAAGGTTTATAATGGTAACGTAAGGTTATCGAAAACTCATTTCGGATAAGGTGTTCACCAAAAAAATACTTGGAGAATACATGACCAAGATTTTATGAGGAGACAAATATGTTCCATTCACAATAAATACTGCAAAAGATTTAACAGAACTCGGAAAACAAAAGATCCCTCTAAAAATAAAAGAGGAAGAAAAGGAAAAAATAACTTCTGTTAAAATAAGCATGACATTATCCTATAACATTTTTTAAAAAATGTTAACTCATTATCTTGAAATAAAGAAAACAACCATTAAATAAATTGAAAAAAATTATTCGTGTAGAATTTGAAAACCTCAGTTTCTTATTACAAGTTATTAATAGAAGCAGAAATTTCCGATAATCCTATGACGGGCGAAAAATGAATCATAGTAATTAAGAATAAAACAAAAGAATCATTTCCAGTGCAACAAACAACTCCAGTGTAATTTCTAGACAATGATAAACATCTGAATTTTCTTCGTGAGAATCTTAACCTCGAATCATGAAAGGGTTATTAATGATTGATATGTCAAATCTATCTGCCACATGGGACTGGGACTCAACTGAAGATAAACAGAACTTAGTTTGATAAGGGGTAAAGGATAAATACGGTTTTCCAAAATTTACTATGTTTTCATGAGAGTTTCACGAATCAGTCGACTCTGACCAGGGGATGATTGATTGTATTTGATATCTTGAGAAGGAGGATTCTGCTTCTTCAATGGTTAAATACAATCGGCGCTCTTTGATCTAGCATACTAGAGACTAGATCAATATAGCTTTAACGGGCATAACGATTACTCTAGATAAAAAATTAAAACATATATTTAATGCACAGGGTGAAAATCTTTTTAAAAAAAGAAACACTGTCAGAATAACCTGATATTTCACTTGAATATTCATGAAGCAATGGGATTTTGTCTGGCGATAAAAAATAGTTCAAAAAATAATCGATAGATGGCGACACACTCCTCATCAGATGCAAATTAAAAAAACATGATATGCGCACCGCGCATAACAATTGTGATGAAGGTTCATCCAATTATTCTACTCATTTAGCGCATCCAACTCATCGCGGATGTATGGACAGCACAATTTGCATGTAAGATGATGCTCCTCCGCATATTGCAACAAATGTGAAGCAATTGCTAAATCTCCATTTTGGCAATGACAGAGTTATCAGTCGCCATTTTACAACAGCTTGCCGCCACGATCACCTGATGTGAACCCTTGTGACTTCTGGCTGTGGAGTCATCTAAAAAAATGTTGTGTGCAGTGATCTAATTGCGAATTTATCCCAGTTGGAAGATATACTGAACATTTTTTGAACAAGTCGTTGCAGCCAATTTATCCCGTCATTTCTCTGGTGGTTTCATCACTGATTGATTTTCTACGATTTTTCTTGGTGTAATGCCTTTCACTGAGTATCTCATGACGAGTACATCGCAACCTATTGGTTCCTTTTTGAACTATTTGTTTCTTCTTTCGCCAAATTCAACAGCCATACCAGAAAATCCCCTTCCTTTATGTGTATTCAGGTAAAATATCAGGTCATTCTGACCAATGGTTCTTTTCTTACAGCGTTTTCAAATACTAACTTTGATTATAATCACCCTGTATTTATACACATTTTGAACACATTTTTGATATACTTTATCAGAAATATATATCTTGCTTACTGGTACATGATAAGAATATCTGATAAAGTGTATCATCATTTTACTAACTTCAAAATCAAAATTCATATAATGAGCATTTTATTTGATTGAATAACAAATTATATTGATAAAAAAACACAGTACAAAATAAAAATTATTACACAATGATAGTTAAAACAAGTTGTGCAAATTCTTTGTGGCAAAAAAAAAAAATACACCTGAACTTACCTTACTGTTGACTTGACTTGACTTGGCGCTTTGAGATGCACCTTACTGTTAAAAAAAGTACATTGCATTGCCTCCGTGATTCGAATCTGCTTCAAAAATCGTTGCCAATTATACACAAGTTTATAAATTCTACGCTCACTGAAATGAAAAACTGACAGGGGAGAAAAACTGGGAAAAATGCAAGCAGCGCTGTATCACGACTTGGTGCTTAAGGTCGGCAAATGCTCGAATCCATAAGAAAAAAAAAACTCGAAAGTGGAAGGCTTGATCGGTGCTGAATTGTAAAAAATGTTAAACCATTGAATGCCGGAATAAAAACGCTTACTTAAAACTCTTACTATAGTATAGAATCTTTTTTTTCTAATATTGGCTTTATTATTTATTATATATGTAGAAAATTTAAAAATAAGAGCTTATATTTTTGACAAACCAATAAAATCTAACAATAGAATTGTTAGACTTTATTAAATTAGCGCCAAACATTTTTATTACTTGTAACATATCACAGATATATTTTGTAGAGAGAATTATTCATATCTCATTTGCATTAGCAAATAATAACTTATTTTTCACTTATTAGATTATTTATTACTTTAATTATTTTAAATAAAAGCTTATTTTATAAAAAAAAAAAAAAGATTTATTAATTATTTCAATGTTTAATCATAATTGAATTTATTAGTTAATGTAATCTATTAAAAATTAATCTTTCAATAAGGATTAATCATTTTTTTTTCTTATCTCACTTGGTAGACAGCTACATCTAGACCAAGTCCATGAACACGTGTGGTCTCATGGAAGAAGAGAAGGGAGAGCAGCTTCTGTTGTGATGGAGCACCCGTAGGTAGAACTCTGACTGGGCTCCGTGACGCTGAAGTACAAAAGCAGTAACTTTCGGAAGGACTTTTTAGGGGAACTACCCCGCATTTGCGTATCGTATGGAAGAAAACTCGGAACACTCCCATCAGGTAGTGAGACTGACGAGTCAAGAGCTGAACATCACAAACGCCATCGATTCTCCTCGTTTTTTTAAAACAGTGTCTACAACAAAGCCGACAGCGGATGGAACCTCAGCTCTTATGCTCACCTGCTGCGTACGTTGCCACTGAGCCCCGAGACTGGCACAGGTTTTGGGTTCGAATCCGGGTGGTGGCATGGGTGTTTGTAGTAGTTCGGAATCCCTTTTAAACCGTAGATCTCGGTCTAATATGACTATTAGGCATAGAGCTGGCAACCCTACCCCATAAAAAGAAAGCATCTTCTGTTTCGGAATCTGCCAGTAGGCAGACAGCTACAGTCCAACATGAACTGGAGTACCAGGGAGCTAGTTAGTTATTAATTATTGCTATATCACTTTTAGTAACAATCACTATTAAAAAAAGGTGAAATATATTCTTTTGCTTGTTTTAAATACATTAAATACATAACTTAAATATTTTTTTTAATTTCTAGCGTTACAATTTTTCTGTAAAAAACAAATTCGATGATCATATTACATATATTTTAATTAAAGATCTTTTAATGTATGTTTTTTGATAAACATAAGATTATGATTCCCTTAAAACAAACGTACATAAATATCTAAATGTTCTCGTCATATCTTTTAAACAATTATAGTGTTGCACGAAAATGAAAGGAAATCATATGATTTAAATATTATGTACAATACCTTTTACTTTCAGGAAACATAGGTCATTTAATCGTTTATGCAGAAGCGCTATTTTAACACTGATTAGTTATTAGCCTACTCACAATTTTTTACGATAAATGATCATTTTTCCATTTTATTACATATTTTAATAGTTGCATGCGATTTAATACATCAACTAAACCTATTTATACTAAATTTATTAGTTATAGTGTAGTATTCTATAATACACACATATGCAACATTGTAAGGTAGTGGGTCGTTTTTAACATGATTCATATATGAAATGTATTCTATAGCTTTACCCTTTTCTCTCTGTTTTTTCAATTGTTACTATTAGTTCACACACCCGCTATATATATATATATATTTATATATCTTGTTCAAATTTTCAATCGTTTATAACATACTTTTATTCATCCACTCAAGTTCAAATACACTTTTTTAAACTTGTAGTGAATGAACACTGGATGTTAATACAGTTTTTTCAAACATTAATTCATTAATTAAATTTAATTAATTAATTTAAAAAATTTTTAGATTTAAGTTGTATGTACCCATCAATAGATGGCGCCAGATGTAAGAGGAAAATTTCGACTTTATTTATAAAGGACTCTCTGCAATATAGTGAAAAGAGAAGTAGAAACTGACTTTAAAAAAAATTTCATATTACTGGTTTTTAAAAAAAAATTAATATTTTCTATGAATTTTTAAAAGTAACTTTGATGGACAATAAACTTAAATTCTATTCTTATACTTAAGAAAGCTCTTAATTCGAATGTATGCATCTTTCTAAGCAACGTATCTTCTTTAAGAAACCATATTGAACCAGCTTGTTGAGAAAAAGAAGATCTTCGTGCCACGACAAAGTTGAATGACCTATTTTTATGTTATCTTCTTACCTGTTCTCGTATTAACAGAGCGTCGGTGGTATAACGGTTAGCATAGCTGCCTTCCAAGCAGTTGACTCGGGTTCGACTCCCGGCCGACGCAGATTGTTTTTTTTTTTTTTTTTTTTTGTTCGGAGAAAAATTATATAATTTTTTAAATAATAATTTCAAAAATCCCAGTAAAAGTTTTTGATTAGTAAAATGTATTGTAATGCTCTTACTTTCAATCCGAATCAACTTCGTTGAAATGAATGTTTCAAGATATATAAAAAGAAACAGATGGCCAGGGATTTCTAAGATGTATTATAAATACCCAAAAAAATAAATAAAGATAAAATATAATCTTCAGAGTTGGTATAAAGGTTACTTATAAAATTTAGATTTTAATGTCAGAACAAAACGCATAGCAGCAATCTTAAACAAAAAAAAAGTATCATTCAATACATTCATGCAATAAATTATGTCCATCAGCTATCGTTTAAAATTGAAAAAAGAAAGATTAAATAAAAATAATAACTATAGAATTACAAACGATTTTATATAAAAACACGTGTAAGAAATTTAAATAAACCAATTAGAATAGCTCGTACAAGAAATAAAAATAAATTAGAACAAAATTTCAGGGAGTTCAGAGTCTACAAAAAGAAGCGGATGGTCAAGGATTGCTGAAATATGTTATAAATACCACAAAAAAATAAATAAAAATTAAATTTAAACGGCTGGCCTAGTATTCAGGTTGCCCCTAAAATTTAAATTTTAATGCCAGAACAAAACGTATAACAGCAATCTTAAACAAACAAACAAAAAAGTATCATTCAATATATTGACAATAAATTATGTTTATCAGCTATAGTTCAAAATTGAAAAAAGAAAGATTAAATAAAAAAATAAATGACTATAGAATTGCAAACGATATTATAAAAAAGCACCTGTAAGAAATTTAAATACACCAATTAGAATAGCTCGTAAAAAAAATTAGAAAAAGATTTCAGGGTATATAAAAAGAAGAGGATGGTCAAGGAATGCTCAAATGTGTTATGAATACCGCAAAAAATAAATAAAGATAAAATATAATCGGCTGGTCTGGTATACAAATTACCCAGATTTAGATTTTAATGTAAGAACAAAACGCATATCAGCAATCTTAAACAAACAAGGAAAGAAAAAGCATGAATCAATATATTCAGGCAATAAATTATATCCGTTCAGCAATCGTTCAAAAAAAAATGATTAAATAAAAAATAAATGACTATGGAATTACAAACGATTTTATAAACAAAACACGTGAAGTCCTTGAACACGTGTAATTTCATGGAAGGTGGGTCCAGCTTCTGCTGTGATGGAGCACCCGTAGGTAAAAATCTAACTTGCCTGCATGTTGCTGAAGAAAGAGGACAGTGCCTTCCGGGAGGACTTTTAGGGGGGACCTACCCCGCATTTACGTATCATTTGGGAGAAAAACCGGGAAAATTCCCAACAGGTAATCCGACTCATGAGTCAAGATGCTGAACATCCCAAACACCATTGAGTCTCCTCTTTTTTTGTAACAGTGTCTACAACGAAGCCGCCCGTGGATTGGACCTTAGCCCTCATGCTCACAAACGGCGCACGTTGCCACTGAGCCACAAGTCGGGCTTTGATATTAATTATTGTTGAGATCTGATGGCCGAGTAATTAGCGCTCTGGTGCCACAGGGTTCGAGTCCCGGTAGTGCCATGAATGTTTGTAGTAATACGGAAACCACTTTAAACTGTAGATCCCGGTCTAATATGACTGTAGGGCGTTAGCCGTAGGACTGTTAACTCTATCCCGTAAAAGCAAAACATCTTCTGTTTTGGAATCTTCCAGTAGGCAGACAAGTCTAACAATGACAGGCAGTACCTGTACCAGTACTACCAGGGAACTAGTTAATTATTAATTATTGTTATATCACTTTCAGTAACAATCACTATTAAACAAAGGCTAAAAAAATTATTTTGCTTGATTTACACTCAAGAGCCAAAACATTATGACCACCTGTCAATAACGAGTTGGCCCATTTTTGGCGCGCAACACAGCTTCAACCTGCCTTGGCATGGTTGCCACAAGTCCTTAGTAGATGGCCGGAGACAGATTGTAACAGATGTTTAAGCAACGGTCACGCAAATCCGAGATATTGCGAATTGGTGGTCTTTGAACTCTGAGCTGCCGTCCCAGGACATCCCAAATGTGTTCTATCGGATTGGATCCGGTGAGTTAGGCGGCCAGGACATTAACTGGAATTCAGCATCATGTTCCTAGAACCACTCCAACACAATTTTAGCCTTGTGACAAGGGGCGTTGTCCTGTTGGAACATTCCATTTCCAGCTGGAAAAACAGAGGCCATGTCAGGGTGCAACTGGTCCGCAATGATGTTCAGATACCCTGTAGCATTCATGGTCTGCTCTACCACAACCACGGGTCCCAGAGACGCCCAAGAGAACGTCCCCCAAAGCATAATACCGCCACCACCGGCCTGTGTATGACCTACTGTACGTTGAGGGAACAACTGTTCGCCTGGAAGACGGCGTATCCTGACATGGCCATCGGCGTGATGAATGACAAACCGTGATTCATCTGACCAGGCAACTCTCTCCCACTGATCCATGGACCAGTCACGATGTTCCCGGGCCCAGCGTCGGCGCAATTGGTGATGACGCTTGGTCAGCAAAGGCACACGAGTAGAACGTTTGCCACGTAGCCCCATATCCAACAGTGTCCACTGAACAGTGTGCTCCGATACTATTCTACTTGGCCCTGCATTGTATTGGGCTGTCAGGTGAGCCACTGTCTGGCTCCGGTTTTGCTTCACCATGCGAGACAGTCTCCGACGACCTTTTTCTTTGATAGCGTGTGGGCGTCCAACACCATGTCGTCTACTGCTGGTTTCACCGTCATTCATCCCCTTTGCATAAGTACTAACAACTGTAGATCGAGAACAACCCACGAGTCGTGAAGTTTCGGAAATACTTGTTCCGAGCCTTCGAGCCGTTACAATCTGCCTTCTATCAAAGTCGCTTAGATCCGCAGCCTTTCCCATCACACACAGAAGTAAGTGAAAGAATGATTCTTCAGACTCTCCAGCAGCAGTTAAATACCACTTCCACCTGATCACGTACCTTCCACGTCATCCAGGCGAGTTCATTGCAAAATGTAGGGGTGGTCATAATGTTTTGGCTCTTAAGTGTATATGAATCAAATACATAATTTTAATATTTTTTTTAATTTCCAGCGATACAATATTTTTGTAAAACTGCCCTGATCATGTTACATATGAGTATATTTAAAGCAATTATAGTGTTACACAAAAAAATGAAAAGAAATTATATGCCTTAAATATTATGTGCATTGCCTTTTACTTTCAGGAAACATAGGTAATTTAATCGTTTATACAGAAGCGTTATTTAAACACCTATTAGTTATTAGCCCACTCCCAATTTTTTACTATAAATGTTCATTTTGCCGTTCTATTACATATTTTGATAGTTGCACGCACTTTAATGCAACAACTAAAACTATTTATATTAAATTTATTAGTTATAGTGTATTCTATAATACACGCATATGCCACGTTATACATTACAATATAGCGTATCGTTTTTATCATGGCCCATTTATAAAATGTATTCTATAGCTTTACCCTTTTCTCCCTCTTTTTTCAATTCCTACCATTAGTTCACACTCTCTCAGTATATATCTTGTTCAAATTTTCAATCGTTCATAACATACTTTTTATTCATCCACTCGAGTTCGAATACATTTTTTGAATCTGGTAGTGGATGAACATTTGATGTTAATACAGTTTTTTTTCAAATATTAATTCATTAATTAAATAATTTTAGCTTTTTTTTTTTTAGATTTAAGTTGTATGTATCTATCAATAGATGGCGCCAAATATAAGAGGAAAATCTCAACTTTATTTCTAAAGAACTTTCTGCAATATTAAAGAAAGGAGGAATTGATTTTTTTTTTTTTTTTTTTTTAAATTTATATTACTTGTTTTTAAAAAAAATTAATATTTTCTATGATTTTTTAAAAGTAACTTTGATGGAAAATAAATTTAAATTCTATTCTTATTCTTAGGAAAGTTCTGAATACGAATGTATACATCTTTTTAAGCAACGTACCTTCTTTAAGAAACCGTATTGAACCAGCTTGTTGAGAAAAGGAAAATCTTCGTGCTACAACGAAGTTGAATGACCTATTTTTATCTTATCTTCTTACCTGTTCTTACATCATCAGAGCGTCGGTGGTATAACGGTTAGCATAGCTGCCTTCCAAGCAGTTGACCCGGGTTCGACTCCCGGCCGACGCAATTGATTTTTTTTTTTTTTTTTTTTCGAGGAAAATTATTTAATTTTTTTAAATAATAATTTCAAAAATCCCAGTAAAAGTTTTGATTAGTACAATGCCTTACCATAACTCTTACCATGAATCCGAATCAACTTCGCAGAAATGATGGTTCAGAAAGCAAGAATTGCTCAGATATGTTATAAATACCACAAAAAATAAATAAAGATAAAATATAATCGGCTGGCCTAGTATACAGGTTGCCCATAAAATTTAGATTTTAATCTAAGAACAAAACGCATAACAGCAATCTTAAACAAGCAAGGAAAGAAAAAGTATCGATCAATATATTCAGGCAATAAATTATGTCCATCAATTATCATTCAAAATTGAAAAAAGAAAGAATAAATAAAAACTAAATAACGATAGAATTCCAAACGTTTTTATAAAAAAGCACGTGTAAGAAATTTAAATGAACCAATTAAAATAGCTCGTAAAAGAAATGAAAAAAATTTCAGGGGTTCAGAGTATATTAAAAAGAAGCGTATGACCAGGGATTGCTCAGATGTGTTATAAATACTATAAAAAATAAATATAAATAAAATTTAATCGGCTGACCCAGTATACAGGTTGCCCATAAAATTTAGATTTTAATCTAAGAACAAAACGCATAACTGTAATCTTCAACAAGCAAGGAAAGAAATCTCTGGCACTCGGTGGCATAAGGTTCGGGTCCCTGCGATGCCATGGATGTTTATACTAAACCTTAGTTTCAGGTCTAATACGGCCGTAGAGCGTTGTTCCCCATCGTGCGTCCATTCAATTTCACCCACATCCTTCCTGAACAGTATAAGAGCAACTCAGCTCTAGGCAGAGTGATATGTAGTAGTAAACGTCATATTAGATCGGGACCTATGGTTTAAAGTGGATTCCGAACCACTACAAATATCCATGCCACCGCCAGGACTCGAACCCGAAACCTATTGCACCGATCGCCAGACCGCTAGTCACTCGGCCATCAGCCCTCTTTGGTGGCATTACATTTGGTTAAAAGTAGTGTTCTATTAACAGTAAAGTGCACGAATTTTATCCATAAAAGATCGGCTGGCCTAGTATACAGGTTGCCTATAAAATTTAGATTTTAATGTGAGAACAAAGCGCATAACAGTAATCCTAAATCTTAAACAAAAAAAGAAAAAGTATCATTCAATATATTCAGGCAATAAATTATGTTCATCGGCTACCTTCAAAATTGTGAAAAGAAAGAATAAATAAAAAAATAGAAAAATTAGAAAGCTATAGAATTTCAAATGATTTTATAAGCAAAACACGTGAAGTCCATGAACCCTTGTGGTTTCATGGAAGGGGGGTGCAGCTTCTGCTGTGATGGAGCAGCCGTAGGTAGAAGTCTAACTTGCCTCCATGTCGCTGAAGAAAGAGGAAAGCCCCTTCAGGGAGAACTTTTAGGGGGAACTACCCCGCATTTCCGTATCGTTTTAGAAGAAACCAGGAAAATTCCCACCAGGTAATCCGACTTACGAGTCAAGATGCAGAACATCCCAAACGCCATTGAATCCCCTCGGTTTTTTTTTTTTTTTTTTTTTTTTTTGAAACAGTGTCTACAACACAGCCGCCAGAGGATTTGGCCTTAGCCCTCATGCTCACCAGCGGCGCCCGTTGCCACTGAGCCACAAGTCGGGCTTTGATATTAATTATTGTTGAGGTCTGAAGGCTGAGTAACTAGCGCTCTAGTGCTCGGGGCAACAGGGTTCGAGTCCCGGCGGGACCATAAATGTTTGTAGTAATTCGAAAACCACTTTAAACTGTAAATTCCGGTCTAATATGATTGTTGAGCGTTAGCCGTATGACTGATAACTCTATCCCGTAAAAATAAAACGTCTTCTGTTTTTTAATCTTCCAGTAGGCAGACGGCCAAGGTCCAATAATGCCAGGTAGTACCTGTACCAGTACTAACAGGGAACTAGTTAATTATTAATTATTGTTGTATCACTTTCAGTAACAATCACTATAAAACAAAGGCGAAACAAATTATTTTGCTTGTTTTATCTGAATCAAATACATAATTTTAATATATTTTTTTTAAATTTCTAGCGATACAATTTTTTTGTTCAAACTTCCCTGATCATATTACATAATAGTATCTTTTAAGAAATTATAGTGTTACACAAAAATAAAATGAAATCATGTGGGTAAATATCATATTACATAATAGTATCTTTTAAGAAATTATAGTGTTACACAAAAATAAAATGAAATCATGTGGGTAAATATCATATTACATAATAGTATCTTTTAAGAAATTATAGTGTTACACAAAAATAAAATGAAATCATGTGGGTAAATATATTACATAATAGTATCTTTTAAGAAATTATAGTGTTACACAAAAATAAAATGAAATCATGTGGGTAAATATCATATTACATAATAGTATCTTTTAAGAAATTATAGTGTTACACAAAAATAAAATGAAATCATGTGGGTAAATATCATATTACATAATAGTATCTTTTAAGAAATTATAGTGTTATACAAAAATAAAATGAAATCATGTGGGTAAATATCATGTACAATACCTTTCACTTTCAGGAAACATAGGTAATTTAATCGTTTACACAGAAGCGTTATTTCAACCCTGATTAGTTATTAGCCTACTCACAATTTTGTACTATAATTGATCATTTTGCCATTCTATTACATATTTTGATAGTTTCATGCGGTTTAATACATCAACTAAAACTATTTATACTAAATTTATTTTTTATAGTGCATTCTATAATACCCACATATGCAACATTATAATGCAGCGTGCCGTTTTTAACATGACTCATATATGAAACGCATTCTATAACTTTTTAAAAAAAAAAATTAATATTTTCTAGGAATTTTTAAAAGTAACTTTGATGGAAAATAAATTTAAATTCTATTCTTATTCTTAATAAAACTTTCATTACGAATGCATACATCTTTTTAAGCAACGCACCTTCTTTAAGAAAGCTTATTGAACCAGGTTGCTGAGAAAAGGAAGATCTTCGTGCTACAACAAAGTTGAATGACCTATTTTTATGTTATCTTCTTACTTGTTCTTGCATCGTCCGAGCGTCGGTGGTATAACGGTTAGCATAGCTGCCTTCCAAGCAGTTGACCCGGGTTCGACTCCCGGCCGACGCAGTTATTTTTTTTTTTTTTTTTTTTTTGTTCGGAAGAAAATTATTTAATTTTTTTTTTAATAATAGAGAGTTTTTGCATACCGTACGTTAGTTACCGTAGGACGTCCGTTAGCTTTTTCTCCCTAGCGCGCATGCGCATAGGAAATTATGTTTCCTATGAGCATGCGCGGTATGAGCGTACGGTATGCAAAAACTCTCTAATAATTTTAATAATTCCAGTAAAACTTTTTGATTAATAGAATACATTACCATGCCTTTACCTTAAATCCGAATCAACTTCGCTGAAATGAATGGTTCAGGGTATATAAAAAGAAGCAAGTATTGCTCAGATGTGTTATAAGCACCACAAAAAATAAATAAGAATAAAATTTAATAGGCTGGCCTAGTATACAGGTTTGCCCATAAAATTTAGATTTTAATGTAAGAACAATAAATTATGATATTAATATATTGCCTGAATATTAATATATTATTAATATTCAGGCAAATAAATTATGTTCATCAGCTATCGTTCAAAACTGAAAAAAAAAGGATTAAATAAAAAAATAGAGAGCTATAGAATTCCAAACGTTTTATAAGCAAAACACGTGAAGTCCATGAACCCTTGTGGTTTCATGCAAGGAGGGTGCAGCTCCTGCTGTGATGGAGCACCCGTAGGTAGAAGTCCGACTCCTGCCTCCGTGTCGCTGAAGAAAGAGGGCAGTGCCTTCCGGGAAGGACTTTTAAGGAGGAACTACCCAGCATTTGTATATCGTATAGGAGAAAAACCGAAAAACTCCCATCAGGTAGTCCGACTCACGAAGAAAGATGCTGAACATCCCAAACGCAATTGAGCCTCCTCGTTGTTTGACAGAGTGTCTATAACAAAACAAAGTCCCCAGCGGATTGAACCTCAGCCGTAATATTCACTATCGGCGCACGTTGCCACAGAACCACGAGTCGGACGCTTAACTATTTTTTGTTTTCATAATTCTATCATTTACAACAATACGATAAAATATACAATTTCTAACATTACATTAAAAGTCCTGGAAGAATGCCATCCCAAATCTACGTAATGTTCCAAGGCGTAGAGCAGTCGCTCATTTCCGACTAGCCACTGGACATGACTGCCTGCGTAAACATCTTTACAGACTCAAAATTGTTCCTTCCCCGATATGCAGCTCTGGAGAGGCCATGGACTCCACGCATCTACTGCACTGTCCTGCTCTGAGCAAGACTTTTCTCGCCGAGCGATATTGGGAGGCTAGAGGCATATTAGATTAATGAACACTGTTGCAGCATGTTTTGTTGTTTTCTCTGTTCTTTTTTTTTATTTATCGTTGTTCTGTAACTGTTTATAATCTGCCATTGGGAATAAAACTAAATAAAAAAATAAAAACATTACATTAAAATGTATGCATTATTATCAACGATAAAACAAGTTATGTATTTGATCTTAAGCTACCTTGCATAGTGTGCTAGCGTGTTCTTTTTAATGTATCGGCATCTTTTACACTTTTTTTTTAACAATCAATTTTGTGTTGTCCACATTTCTTTTTACAAAATGAATTCACACAGAATATTAAAATCCCAGCCCGACTCGTGACCCAGTGGCAACGTGCGCGCTTGTGAGCATTAGAGCTGAGGTTCCATCCGCTGGCGGCTTTGTTGTAGACACTGTTTCAAAAAACAGGAAACTCAATGGCGTTTGTGATGTTCAGCATCATGCCTCGTGATTCGAACTTTTTTTTTTCTTTCTAATGCAGCTGGCTAAGATTTAGACAGCTTGGTCTTGGATGCCTTAAGTCAAGCACTGCGCAGACGTTACTCACTTTGCATCACCCAGGGGGCGCGTGTCACTTGAAGATAAGCCACGGACGCGGAGTATAGACAAACATCCATGGCACCTACGGTTTAAAGTGGATTCCGAGCCACGACAAACATCCATGGCACCGCCGAGACTCGAACCCGAGAGCTGTAGAGCTACAGAGCGCTAGCCACTCGGCCATTCAGGCCTATGATTCGAGCTATCTGGTAGGAGTTTTCCAGATTTCCTCCCGCACGATACGGAAATGCGTAGTAGTTCCCCCTAAACGTCCTCCCGGAAGACACTGCCCTCCTTCTTCAGCGACACGGAGCAGAATTCAGACTTCTACCTACGGATGCTCCATCATAACAGAAGCTGCCCTTTCTTTCCTCCTTCCATGAGGGATATAACAACAACATTAAAATCATGTCATATGAAACACCAGACAATTGGAAGCCTATTCTTCCAAATTCCTAGGGTCACTTCAATTTCCTTTAACTTTTCAGCGGCAGAATTTTGCAGAATGCCGAAAATATCTACTTTTCAGCCAGTAGAAAACCTGGATATATTTTTCAAATACTACTTTTCAACCAGTAGGAAACCTGGATATATTTTTCGATAGTCATAAAATTTAAACTTTGGTACAAACCACATCAGTGGAAAATCCACCTTCTAGTGATCTTACTCTGCTAAGAACATTATATGCTGGATCATCTGAAAATATTCTCTTTTTTTTTTTTTTTCAGAGGTTTTTATATTACAATTTTTCGACGTGATATTTTTTTTTTTTTTGTGTTCAATTGATAATCTTGCTAATTCTTTCTCTTATACTTCATTTATCATCAGAACTTCTTTCGTTAATTTTTCCGTGTTGTTCATTTATTTATTTAATTTTGGTTTTTTTTTCCGTAATCTCTTTAGCTCTGAGTAGAGTTTTCTATTCTAGCTATATTTTTTTCCAATTTTTTTATTTTATTTCACATCTAATATATTGCAGCCATAATACGCAGTTCTGGAAGATTAATTGCTTTGAGAGAGATGCACGAAATTATAAAAAGCATAATAAAGAAGCGAAAAGAATTCTAAACGATAACCTAGGAAAGATTTTAATTAAAAACTTTTCATTAATGAAATATAATGCAAATTGAGAGCGATAGCGCCAGAGATTTAAATTTATTACCATGACACGCTACATTACGATTGGTAATAATTTAGTGGCATTCTTCTTCTACATTGGCGTAACAGCCCTTGGTGGGCCAAGGCCGTTGGCAGATTCAGATTCAGTAGGCAGTCCCTACTGGCAGATTTTGAGACAGGAGATGTTTTCTTTTTACGGGAAACGGTTATCGGCCCTAAGCCCGACGCTCTATAGCGGCCTGATGGCCAATTGACTAGGCCTTTGATACCCCAGATTTCAAATTAGAATCCTGCCGGTGGCATGGATGTTTGCTAGTGGTTCGCACTCCACGTTAAACCCCTAAAATGCACATAAAATGACCGTAGAGTGACAAACCAAACCCAATGTTCTACGGTCATATTATGCCAGACCTACGGTTTAAATTGGATTCCAATTCTCTACAAACATCCATAGCACCGCCGGGACTCGAACCCGAAACCTGTGGTACCGAGCGCCAGAGCGTTAGCCACTCGGCCATTCAGGCCCTATAAAATATAAAATTACCAATTAAAAGCTTCTTTATCAGGATATTAATGTCACCAACTCAATAACTTACTATGAAATAGTAAAAAAAATGAATTTCAACTTTTGAATGCGAGAAATACAGTGAGTTTAATAAAAGCAATTAGCAATTTTATATCATAAATATTAAAAGCGAGTGCCACTATAACAATAATATATAAATAATTATTTATTACTTCTTTTATTTGTTTCTTAGCCTATTTGGTAGACAGCAACATCTAGACCCAGTTCAAGAACCAGTATAGTCTGGTCTCAAGAACCAGTCCAGTTGTGATGAAGCACCCGCAGGTAGAAATCTGACATAGTTCCGTTTTCATCAAGAAGGAAGGAAGTGCCTTCCGGGAGAACGTTTTTTGGTAATTACCCCGCATAACCGTACCGTATGGTAGAAAACACGGAAAACTCCCACCAGGTAGTCTGGCTAACGACGGAAGATGCTGAATATCACAAACATCATAGATTAATATTGTTTTGTATAGTGATACATGCATAGGAATTCCAGAAGATTCTTTGTTGTGTATCAGGAGAAATTATAAAACAACAATATTTATTTAAAAGGGGTCTGATGGCCGAGTGACTGGCACTCGGTGCCACAGGTTTCGGATTCGAGTCCCGGCAATGCTATGGGTGTTTGTAATGGTTTGGAATCCACTTTAAACCGTAGATCCCAGTTTCATATGACTATAGAGCGCTGAAAACACCCACCAGTTCGTCTGACTAACGAGGGCCAAACATCCCAAACACCATTGTGGCTCCTCGTGTTTTGAAACAGTGTCTACAACAAAGCCACCAGCAGATAGAACTTCCGCCCTAATGCTCAGTGGTTGCGCACGTTGCCACTAGAGATTGCAATACCGGTATACCGAATACTGGTATTTCGAGCCATTTGTACAATTTTGTAATACCGGTATTCACAACTTTAAAAACCCTTTTTTCGGTATTTACTAGAAATTTACAATTCTTAACTGTGAAAGAATTCTTATATGTGAAAACAAGGTTGTAGTTGTGAAGAAAGTGTGTAATATTTCGATAGTTTTTAAATTGGTTAGTTTGTTATTCACATTGTGTTTGCATATCATACTTTAGAGTTCAAAATATTTTTCAGATTTATTATATATATACTCATAAATAAATTAGAATTGGCGGTAACTAAAAAAATTTCAACAAACCAAAATACAATACAGAAATCAGCTATATCCAAAACAATCAGACGAGAAATAGATTTATTTCAAGAGGAGAGATTTAGAGGTAAATACTTGGAAAATGTTTACCGCGCATTGCAAACAATACCACCCACTAGCGTAGATGCTGAAAGAGCGTTTACGACAACTGGTAATTTTTGCACAAAATTACCCAGACTTAATGATAGTACCGTTGATGCATTATGTTTTTTTAGCGCATGCTCAGTTTCCTATGAGCATGCGCGCTAGAGAAAAGCTAACGGACGTCCTACGGTAACTAACGTACGGTATGCAAAACTTCTTTAATTTTTCGCACAAAATTACGTTCCAGATTTAATGATAGTACAATGGATGCATTATGTTTTTTAAGATCACATTTCAAAAATTTGTAATAGTACCACAGACTCAATAGTGATATTTACACTCTTTTGTGATTTAAGTAAATAAGAGATGTTCCTTTACTTTTTTGCGGTTCTTTATATACTGTCATAGTTTATAAGTTACAAATTTTTTTGTGATATTTACTTTCTCTAATAAAACTGGCAAATAAAACAAAGAAACACCTGTGTTTTGTTTCTTTTTCTAAAATTTCTACTACCGGTATTAAAGCCGGTATCAAGATCTAAAAAATACCGAATACCGGAATTGAACTTTTGGTCCGATATTGCAATCCCTAGTTGCCATTGAGCCACGAGTCGAGCATTTATTACTTCTGCATGTAGTTATTGATTTAATGTCCACTGAACATTTCCTTATTATTGTAGATTATTACGGAGATCCTTGGCCGCGTAGCGGCCACTAGCTCCTTCTTTGTAAAATGTTGAAGCATAGCGGTGGTCTCATGCCCTTTGAGTTAATAAGCAAAATAGATAATTAAATGCCCTTTTTTAGAAGACAATTATTTATTTAATAAAATTATAAAATGAAAAATATCAAAAATTTTAAAAATGTAGATGTTGATGGAATCAGTTGCATGTAATAACCCCGAATGAGCAAAGGTCAAATTAGGAGAAAAAATAGCTTCGGAGAAAAGCGAACTTTTTTCATCTAGGCAGTTGTAAGGAATTAATTTAAAATATTTAGAACAGTGCGAGGTCTTTTGCTATGTTTGCGGGAAGAAATATCATAATCGTAATTTTGTAGGATATTTAATACAGGGTTATTGATGTTTCGCATATCATTATAGAATTTAGTAGAAATTTTGTGAACAAATTGTCTTAAACTTGGAATTGAGAGAGCTCGTCTAATATCGTCATTACGAAAGTGCCAGGGTGAATTCGTTAACATTCTGAGAGTTTTGTTCTCAAGCCTTTGAATAATTTCAAAATTTGTACGTGCGACAGAACCCCAAACCGGGCTTGCATAAGCTAATACTGGACGAAGATGAGAGAGATATATTAGAATTTTACTGAACATTTCCTATTGAGTATTAGCTCATCGATATTTACTGATAAAAATATATATCGCATTGCTGTATTCAGTTGATTTTAAAAAAATTTAACAAACTAGAACTAGAAAATTACGGCGGTTTAAGTTTAAGGCGGTTATTTAATCTCTTATTTTCATTAAATTGTATGATAATTGTTTTTCATTTTTGATTCATTAATTATTTTATGAACATATCTTCAAATTGTTTTGTAACCTAATGTATGTGAAACAAACCATTTCAACAATTGTTCGGGTCTGCATTTTCCTGTTTACGAACACGCTATATATTTGTATATGTTTTTCCACTTCTATGTTTTAAACATGCTTTTATTTATTTCGAAATGCTTTTATAAAAGCATTTATGTATGTTTTTCCACTATAAAAATATGCTTTTATATATATATATATATGTGTGTGTGTGTGTGTGTGTGTGTGTGTGTGTGTGTGTGTGTGTGTGTGTGTGTGTGTGTATGTGTGTGTTGCTTTTCCACTTCTATTGGCTTTCTGTATGTAAATATCAGTTTAAGATAACAAAAACACCAAAATTATATTAATAAATAACATTCCGTATTATATATAAAATAATAGGAAAATTCTGTCTCAAAGAGAGGTACAGAGAGTTAAATAAAAAAAAAATTATGGATTAATTACAAATGTCTTAAAAAAAAATTTATTTAAACCTAACGTTCAAATTCACATACCATTTCTGCAATTCATCGTTGGATCCAAACTAAACTTTTGTAATATGCAATTAATTATGCATTCAATTAAAAATATAAATTTAATTTAATTAAAAGTATTACATCTAATTAACAAAATAAGCAATATTAAAATTAGAAAGTCATCTATTACCTTCATTGTTAGAAGAAAACCGTAAATCATTAAAAAAAAAAATTACAATTATATTTTTTTAATTTTAAGAAATATTATCGTCTGAAATATTTCATCAAAATTCGATTAACTTAGTCTAAATATTGGTAATATACAATTAATTATGCATTCAATTAAAAATATATACAAATTACATTTAATTAAACATATTATATTTAACTAAAAGTATTATATTTAAATAAAAAATAAACAATATTAAAATTAGAAAGTCACTTATTACCTTCATTGTTAGAAAAAAAATCGTAAATCATTCAAAAAAATTACAATCATATTTTTTTAATTTTAAGAAATATTATCGTCTGATCTTTTTCATCAAGATACGATTAATTTCAATCGATATTTTATCCTTCAGTTTAACAAAATTTATTCGCAAGAATTACTGCAGAATAATATGAAACGTGTTTAAGATGGAAATTCGATCAAAACTCGAATATTAAAAAACGTTAATTCCCATTCTTTTTTTGCAATTATATTATTATAATGCGATTGTAATATTACCAAACTAATTTCATCGGTAGAGTAATGTTTTATTGGTTAGTAAAACAGTAATCGAACACTCAAGAATCAAACGAGGTTATTTTTTTAACTTAATCTGAAAGGAAAAAAAAAACGAAGACCAAACGATATTTTTGCTTTTCTTCAATTTGATATGAAAAAAAAATATATTTAAAAAAAATAGCAGAATTAATTTTTATTTTAAATGTAATAAAATTAAATTTTGCATTTAAAAAAATTAAAGGGCACGGCAATGCAAAAGTTTTAATTAAAATAATATTAGAATTGTTCGTAGATTGAAAGTGTTTTTGCTATACAACAGTATTTCATAGAAAAATTACATTACTGTTGTCAGAACTATCTTCCAAAATACACTGAAGTGACAAAAGTCATAGGATACCTCTTAATATCGTGTCGGCCCTCCTTTCGCCCGGCGAAGTGCAGCAACTCGACGTGGCATGGACTCAACAAGTCGTTGGAAGTCTTCAGCAGGAATATTGAGCAATGCTGTCTCGATAGACGTCCATAATTGTGAAAGCGTTGATGGTGCAGGATTTTGAGCACGAACAGACCTCTCGATGATGTCCCATAAATGCTCGATGGGATTCATGTCGGGCGATCTAGGTGGCCAGATCATTCGTTGGAATTGTCCAGAATGTTCTTCAAACCAATCGCGAACAGTTGTGGCCCGGTGAGACAAGGCGCATTGTCATCCATAAAAATCCCATCGTTGTTTGGATACATGAAGTCCATGAATGGCTACAAGTGATCTCCAAGTAGCTGAACATAAGCATTTCCAGTCAATGTTCGGTCCAGTCGCACCAGAGGACATAGTCCATGCCATGAAAAAACAGCCCACACCATTACGGAGCCACCACCAGCTTGAACAGTGCCTTGCTGACAGTTTGGGTCCATGGCTTCGTGGGGTCTGTGCCACACTCGAACCCTAAAATCAGCTCCTACCAACTGAAATCTTGACTCATCGGACCAGGCCACGGTTTTCCATTCCTCTAGGGACCAACCGATATGCTCATGTGCCCACGAGAGTCGCTGCAAGTGATGTCGTTCTGTCAGTAAAGGCACTCGAGTCGGTCTTCTGCTGGAATAGCCCAAGAAAGCCAAATTTCTCCGCACAGTTCTAACAGACAAGTCCCTTGTACGTCCCAAAAATTCCTGCGGTTATTTGACGCAGTGTTGCTTGTCTGTTAGAATTTACGACTCTTTGCAGACGTCGCCGGTCTCGGTCGTTAAGTGCAGGCGGTCGACCACTGCGCTGTCCATGGTGGGATGTTATGCCTGAAATTTCATACTCTCGGCACACTCTTGAAACAGTGGATCTGGGAATGTTGAATTCCCTAACGATTTCCGAAATGGCATGACCCATGCGTCTAGCTCCAACTAACATTCCGCGTTCAAAGTCTGTTAATTCCCGTCGTGCGGTCATCATCACGTCAAAACCTCTTCACATGAATAACTTGAACAGAAATGAAAGCTTAGAATTGTTTGCGCATTTATACCTGTTCTACGCGATGCTACTGCCATCTGAAAATTTGCATATTGCTATCCCATGACTTTTGTCACTTCAGTGTATACCAAATATGGAATTGCTCGTTTTTTCTATTATACATTACTAATATCTAAGCAACGAAAAACATTGATAGTCTATTTAATTAGAGTTTTCGCAAGCAATGTAAAAGTTCTGATTTAAAATAAGAATAGAATTGTTTCTAGATAAAAAGTTTTTTTTTTGTTTGTTTTTTTGCTGTACAACAATATTTTATAGAACAATTACACTTGTGGTCATAATTATCTTCCAGAATTTACCAAATAAATTCGTTTATAATAATTATTGGTTTCTTCAGATACATTACTAATAAAAAAATTCCATTTCAAAAGGATCGGTCAATTCCATTTTGGGCCGAAAACATTGAATGCGCCAACTCACACTGCATTGATTCTTCGTGACGTTTTCGCCAAAACTGAAACCCATATCGTTCCACCACCACCGTATTCACACCGTGCGACTTCTGGCTAATTCCGAAACTCAAAAGACCACTCCGGGGTCACCGTTTTGAGTAGATTGAAGAGATTCAATGTGAATCGCCGCGCGCTTTGAAGTCTATCCCTGCCGATGACTTTTGAGCATATATTGAGGATCGGAAAAAAAGGTGGCATAAGTGCATTGTGTCCGGAGGGGATTACTGTGAAGGCGATGAAATAAATTTGGAAGAATAAATAAAGAGTTTTAGGGGAAAAAAAATAATTGGTCTTACTTTTTGGGCACAGTATTATACAAGGAGAGTTTGAACTAATAGTAGGAAATGAAAAAGAAAGGTTTTCATTTCATCTTGCATCTGGTGCCATCTATTGATAAATACATGCAATTTAAATCTAAAAAAAAATTAAATTTAATTAGTGAATTAATATGTGAAAAAACTGTATTAACATCCAGTGTCATCCACTACAAGTTAAAAAAAAATGTATTTGAACTCGAGTGGATGAATAAAAAGTATTTTATGAACGATTGAAAATCTGAACAAGATATATAAATATATATAGGGAGAGGGTGAACTAATAAACAACTAAAAAACGTGGTAGTCTTTTTAATTAGGGTTTTCCCAAACCATGAAAAGTTCTTAGTTGAACAAGTTAACTATTAAAAGTCTACAAAAAAAAATTCAAGCTTCATATAATTAAAAAGAATGAAGGTCCAACAATACAGTCTCCTCTGTCATTTATTTTAATTGGCGCGAATCGGACGACTTCTCCATTTCAGCCATCAGTTTCCAAAACTATTACGTCCACTTATTAATGCCCGTTATTTTTCAATTACGTCTTTCGAGACATTTGATTAAGAGCAAGGTTTCAATTTCGGAAGTTCCTTTGCAATTCCAATATTTGAATGAAATATGTATCGTCCATCTCATATCGTTAACTTGCTTCATCATTTGAAATCTTCCAATTATTATGGATCATCATAAATATGTAAATGATTGCATATTTCATATTTAACCAAATATATCGGTAAAATTATTTAGATATAAATCTGTATTAAATTTTTTTGAAAAAATTGGGGTTTTTTTTTTCAATTCCTTCTATAAGCTCACACTCTCCCTATATATATCTTGTTCAAATTTTCAATCGTTCATAAAATACTTTTTATTCATCTACTCAAGTTCAAAGATTTTTTTTTTTTTGAACTTGTAGTGGATGACACTGGATATTAATACAGTTTTTTCAAATATTAATTCAGTAATTAAATTTAAGTAATTATTATTTTTTTTTATTATTATTATTATTATTATTATTTAAGTTGCACATATCTCTCAATAGATGGCGCAAGATACTCTTTAAAAAAAATGAATGAAAATTATTTATAAAAGACTTTCTACAATATAATGAAAAAAAGTAGGAATTGATTTCATTTTTTTATTTTTATATTACTTGTATTGAGGTAGAATTAATCATTTTTCATGTATAAGTTTTGGATGACTTTAGCAATACATTTTGAAGACTCACCAAAATGACTTTTTGTAATCTGAAATAACTACAGTACCGATGAATTGGTTTGGTTTGTCGCTCTACGATCATTTTTTGCACACTTTACGCTAATTAGACTGGAGTTTAATATAGATCCGAACCACTAACAAAATATCCATGTCACTGCCAGGACTAGAAACAGTACAGAATATGTGTATGTAGCTTCCGTCGAACAAAATGGTTGCGTTTCTAGTATGATACACAAAAGTTCAATATACACCTATTAAAATAACGAAATTTAAAAAATTATAAATATTATTTTACAAATAAATTTACAACAACGTTACATTTTATAAGTTATGCAATATTTTATAAAAAAATAAGAGAAAATTGAATTTTTCTCTCAAGAATATAAAAAAAGGAATCTCGAAAAAAAAAATGTATATATAAAAGAAAGGGGAAAAAAAATCAAACATAGGAAATGTTTGTTGTAAAAATGGAAAATAGAAATAGGAAATGTTTGTTGTTTTTGTAAAACGTCATACGATTTCAATCTTATTGAAACAGTAACGAAAAATCATTATACGTTAATACTGAAAAGGGAATCTCGAATATGCGTCAGGCAATTTGGATTGTTACTGTTCAGGTTAAAATGAATCCAGGTCAGAAAATTGGCATTAACGTTAGGAATTGGATAATTAAGTTAAGGAGAAATATTTTTTTTTTTTTTTTTTTTTTTTTTTTTTTTTAAATTTCCAATGGCAGATTATGAATAGTTACAGCAAAAAAAGAACAACGAAAAAAAAAAAAAAAACATACAAAAACAACAACAAATCATGCTGAAACAGAGTTCATTAATCTAACACTAATGCCAAGTTGCAGATCTTTTAGCCACTAAAAAGTGTTACCAGCTGCACCACGGGGAGGTAGATCTTCTGCTTCTAGTTAAGGAGAAATAAAACAAGTAATATAAAAAAAAAAGTTTTTAAAGTCAATTCCTACTTTTTTTTTCACTCTATTGCAGACAGTCTTTTATAAATAATTTTCATTCATTTTTTTAAGTTTATCTGGCGCCATCTATTGGTGGATATATGCAACTTAAATCTAAAAAAAACTAAAATTAATGTATTAAATTTAATTACTGAATTAATATTTGAAAACCTGTATTACAATCAAGTGTCATACACTACAAGTTTAAAAAAAATGTATTTGAACTGGAGTGATGAACAAAAAGTATTTTATTAACGATTGAAAAATTGAACAAGATATAAATAGGAAGAGTGTGAACTAATAGAAGGAATTGAAAAAAATATATCACGTTTAAATTGCACAAATTGTTGAGAAAAGTCGATCTACTATCTAAGCTATTAGAAGGATTTATGAAACACATAGAACATATTTTTAACAGGCCAGTAGTGGACAGCCGAGGATTTCCAACGATCGAGCAGTGCGATTGGTGAAAGTGAAGTCACATACGAAATTCTCCGCTCAATTAAGGCAACCTGTTGTGGTAAGAATGTTAATGCGGAAATAGTTCGAAGAATCATCCCTTCTGTAGGACAACATGACTGAGGTCGGTAAAGAAAACCACTCGTATTTCGATCTTCGGGAAATTGTACTTTTTACCGATAAGAGTTTTTTTTTTTTATTATTATTATTTTAAAACAGCTGGCAAACCCTTAGACAGCTTGGTCTTGGATGTCTTAAGGCAAGCGCTGCACAGACGTTACTCACTTTGCATTACCCAGGAGCGCGTGTGTAACTTGGATAAAAAACACAGAATGATAATAACGCGGTTTTACGCGGTAAAGTAACAATGCCCCCGCAACGCTCTATGATCCTATTAGGACCGGGACCCTACGGGGGTTAAAGTAGATTCCTGAATCAACCACTGACAAACATCCATGGCACCGCCGGGACTCGAACCCGAAACCTGTGGCACAGAGCACCAGAGCGCTAGCCACTCGGTCATTCAAGCCCCCGATAAGAGTTAATATAATGATTTCGGAGGTGATGGATAGGAAACATTTAGCTTCGAGCAGAAACTAGAAATTTGATAATGTTTGGTTTGTCGCTCTACTGGTCATTTTGGCCCTGGCTGGAAATTTTAAGATCCCTGAATTAGACCACGACCTACAGTTTAACATGATTCCAAACCACTCACAAACATATATGCCACCGCCAGGATTTGAACCTGATGCGTGTGGTACCATCAACCAGAGCGCTAGCCAATTGGCCATTAGGCCGCCAGAAACGAAGTGAAAATCATAAATGTTGTTTCAACAGTTTAGCATGGTGATGAACGATGGTTTTGTGTATTGATGTCAGCTGTTTAGTCTTGGGAATTTAACTTTCATTAAAGGTACGATGGATTGTTTCAAACACTTGAAGATCTGTTATTTCTTATCCCACTTGGTAGACGGTAACATCTAGTCCAAGTCCAAGAACACGTGTGGTCTCATGAAAGGAGGGGTCGGGGGTAAGATTCGTTAAAGGTACCATGGATTGTTTCAAATACTGAAGATATGTTGTTTCTTATCCCACTTGGTAGACAGCAACATCTGGGCCAAGTCCAAGAATTCGTGTGGTGTCATGGAAGGAAGGAAGGGTAGGGCAGTTTCAATTGTGATGGTTTGGTTTGTCGCTCTACGGTCATTTTGTGCAAAATTTGGGGACTACAGTCTATTGTGATGGGGGAGTGGCTAGCATTCTGGCTCTCGTTACTACAGGTATCGGGTTCGAATCCCGGTGGTGCCCATGGATGTTTGTAGTGGTTCGGAATTCACTTTGAGCAGTAGGTCCCGGTCTCTCATGACCGTAGAGCGTCACAGAGCCCAATCAGACTTCTTCTCACCGGCATCACTTCCAAACTCTATAGGGGCAACTCAGCTCTAGGTGCAGTGATGTGTTGTGGTGTGGTGTGGTGTAGTAGTAGTCTATTATGATGGAGCACCAGTAGGTAGAAGTCTGACTTAGCTGCATTATGCTGACTTTTTACGTAGTAAGGTTGCCAGCCTTATAGTCATACCCACAACTTTACAGTCATATCAAACCGGGACCTACGGCTTAAAGTGGATTCCGAACCACTATAAACATTCATGGCACCGCCGGAACTTGAACCCGAAACCTGCAGCACAGACAGCCAGAGCGCTAATCACTTGAAGATCTTGCAAGATAATGTGCGGGTGTCTGTTGACAGTTTAAAGCTAGTGAATTTTTCGCCATGACATTGGTTGCTGAAAGTACGTGCGAGGATTACTTTCTTTCAAAATTGAATTTGTAATTCTTCATAGGCAATGAAATCAAGAATTTCGAGTTTTAGAGTAGTTCCTTTATAAAGGTTTCATTTTCACTTTTGTCAGATTCTTTTGTCTCTAGCATTTGGATAAATTGAGATAAAGCAGCAACAGCAATCATACATCCAAATCCCACAGTGAAGATTTTGAATTAATGGCTACTTTATAAAATGCCGCCACAGTTCTATAACCTCCTCAATTGTCAAATTCGAAAGCCATCAAACACATACAGGATAAACTTGATGGAGGAGTTAGGAAATACAGTGTCGAAGTCAGAGATTCCATAAAAAATATTGTTGCTAGCGTGGTCCAAAATAACGCCAGATGTCCCACAAAATCTTTATTTATTCAATGCTTAAGATAATACAAACTGTCATTGAATCACAAGGCGAAATTACACCATTAAATTAATTGCATAAATTATGGTAATTTTTTTTTCCTTTTAAGTGTGTGTACACTTCTGTGCTATGCGATTTTCATTAAATGAATTATTTTTCGTTTACTAGTCTTTCTTTACATAATATAGGAGACACATAAATATAATTATGTTTATATTTAAATCACGTTCATGTCACTATATTTAAATCACGTAAATTGGCAATATAATGAATTCACCTATATTTATGTTTTAAATAAAGGTGAATGCTATTTGCAATTCAATTTAAAAAACTATACTGTTTTTAATTTTTTATAATTACATAAAATAATGTCATTTTTGAAAGTGTATTTTAACTTTTGTGATATATACAGTCCAGTCACATTAATGTGACCACCACCTACTTTCGACGTCAACGTGACATAACCAATCACAAAAGGCAGGTGGCAGCACATTGCAGTGGAGTGTATATAAAGGATGTCCTAGGGCATCGGAAAGCATTTCAGTCGTTAATTACCTTGATCAAATTGCAATCGGTCCGCTCTGCCAAAGGTGGTTATTTTGGCTTTTGACAGCAAGTACATTAATGTGACTGGACTGTGTATATATATACACAGTCAAGTTAATTACTTCAAAAGAAAATTTACCACTCATGGCCCAGTGATAACATGCATAACTCTACAGTGCAGAAATGTTAATTTTCAAATTAAATGTTTTATTTCCAGACAATAATGTTATTTGTTCTTTGACATACCAAATGCCAGTCAAGCATTGTTTTTTTACTGCTTGGGTCACTGGGTAAAATTAAAAATATTTCACAGTTCTGAACATTTTTGTTGTAGTAATTATTTAAATTTGCTGCGATTTTCTACCTATAATTCGCAGTGATATATAACCCTCAGACAAAATTTCCTGCTCAAAAACAATATCTCTTGTACAATCCACAAACCAATTAGGCCTGTTCTTTGAAGTGCAATATACCAATTGAATTCTGTTCTTATACCCAAAGGTTGAAACTAACAAAATGTTTTTCAATTTTAAAGCACATTTTTGATGTTGCAATTTCATTTTAAAAAATCACTTTATACATTTAAAACAGTGAAAACTTAAAAATTAAGTCATTTAAGGACTACTATAAAGATAAAGGAGACATTTTTTTTTTTTTTAATCTTCATATTTGCAAAGGAGATAAGAATCTTGATCACTATCTCAGTTAATTATTAATGTTCCCTTCGAAAGCGTTTTTAATTCTAATATACGACTTCATCTCATTCTTTTTTCTCACCCACCAATGAAGTATATCATATTGTGTTCAATTTTTAAAAAGTCTACTAACCTTTCATCATCCACAACTATTATGTTTTATTATGTATAGAATCTTTCATACACAATCTTATCAATATTTGTTAGCAAAAAAGCACTTTTAGGTGCTAAATCTAAAGAATTGATTTTTATGAAGTTTCCCGGGAAAAAAATATCAACAAATTATACGCAGCAGTCCCACGAACTCACTTAAATATAATATAAATTATAATATAATATATTATAAATTATATAACATATTTTATCTATTTAGGAATTACAGTTAATTATTAATACAAATTATTAATTAATTCCTCAAATTAAAAAACAAAAATATAAAAGTGAGATATTTCGCTCCTAAGTTCAGTACTAACTGAATTCAATTTCAACAAAGTTGAATGGGTTGAACAGTTTTTCATTAATTTATAACAATGATATAAGTAGATGATTTTTATTTTGTCTAAAAATCAACAAAGTTTTATATTTTAGTTGATATTATAACTGGATTTTCAGTATATTAAAAAATATATTTTATAACAAAAATTAAGTAACTCCTTAAGCTTAGCAAACCTGATTGCCTTAGCTGATTACTCCAAATTTTTTGATTAGATGAATAATAAAAAAGTAAATTAAATAAGAAGGTTCTGTTTGGAGCCATTAAAAAAATTGAGCACACGGAAAAAAAGGTAGTATAAATAAATTTGTTTATTTATAGTTATTTTTCTGGCTATTTCAAAACAAAACTGCATTAACAGCAAATACATTTTGTTGAACTACTGAAACAAAAAAAAACAAAAAAAAAGAGCATGCTGAAATAGAACAAAAACATTTTATAAAAAAAATGCATATAAATAGCAACATTCACAATTTATCTGATAAATCAAAAATTATAACCAGATAAAAAGCTAATTAAAAAAAAATCAATGATAAATATTTAGTACACTATTATCATAGTATATTACATAACTAAACATCATGATGCTGCATAGTGAAAAAAAAATTCTAACAAAGATTAAAAAGTCAAACATTCCATAAACAAATGCTTCAAAACATGTTAGATATGTCTTTCAGCATGTCATTGTAAATAATTATGGAAAATTATATTAAATATTTACACATTTCAACCAGTTCATGTCAATTCAATTGATATAAGTAGGAACTAAAAAAATGAATTGCAGTGGCAAGTAAAAAATTCCCGAATCCACAGGCAATAATCAATAAACTTTCCACTAGCAATTTCAATTAAAATGCATTAATTATATATACATTTTGTTTTTTAAATCAAGATATGAGAAATAATGTGAATTACAAAAAAAATAGAAAGTAACTACTGAAAAAGGAATTGCAAACAATGAATATATTAAAAAAATCATTATAAAAAAAAAGCTGTTCTTTTTTTCATTTTTTCCCCAAATAGGTTATTAGAAAATCTTATTATCTGATTCACTTGGCAGTGATAGAATAAGTATAAGTATTTCATAATGAAAACTTTGATTTGTACAAATAAATGTGCATGATATATCAATAAAGTACAGAACATATACTAGCTCTTAGCATTTGCATCTTAAATATTTATTTAGAAAATGTTACAATTTTTAAAAGGCATTTTTAAAAAATGTATTTAGAAAATTTAAAAATTTCTTGGGAGGTGTTAAACTTTTTAAAAGCTTTAACTTACACTAGAAATGTTGGAAACATAAAAAAAAAGTACAAATAAAAAAAAAAACAGGAGAAAAAAAAAAAAAAAAAAAAAAGCACAAAAAGTTAGCACTACTTAGCATTATGAAAGGAAATAACCAAACTATAATGCTTAAAAATACTTATCACAATAGCATAATGCATATGTTAACATAATTTCTAATATAGCAAAATTACCTAGTCACTTAAGAACTCTCACTAAGTAGAGTTTTGAATAGGTAGTTAAATAGAAATATTTATTAGAAATTATATAAAAATAAATAAATGTTTGCATATATGCCATAGGCAAAAAAACTTTTTTGAGCTTTTCGATTTTTATAGGAATCTTGTCTTATAAAACGGTGACAACAAAGAAAATCATAAATAAAATATAAAAAGGAGGAGTTGTTTTTAAAAAAATAATAGTAAATTTCCCATGAAAATTTAAAAGAACAATGTTTGACAAACATTAAGAGCTATATATGATCTTCAAAAAAAGGCATTTCCATTAATTATTATACATAAAATTTACTTATAATACATAATCAATATCTATACATATTAAGGTGTAGCACATGAAGTCTATAAGCATTTGTAAGAATAAAATGAAATTTTTATATCCAAGTATCAAAGCTTAAAACATCAAAAGCACCAATTCTTCAAGCATCAATATAAAGAGACTGTGATGTTATTCCTTATACTCTAAACTCAATACATAACTTTAAAAGCATATATAATATTATGTGTCCCAAAGCTAGAAAATTACAATATTTAGCCACAATAACTTAAGTTCTTTTTTTATATCAAAACTATACAATGGCTAAATGTACAGTTCCATAAAAATGTTTTATAATTTAACAGTATTTCAATAGACACTTTTTTTGAGAAAATAATAAAATCATTGAACAATTAGCTATGCTATATATAAATATTATATAACAAACTGAAGTAGAGTTATATGTTAAAGCAATACGATAAAAGTGTAAATTTAAAAAAATTTTCATGGAACTGTTAAAAATTACATGTAAAAATGTTTTAGATTTTCAATGGCAGTGGTTATTGTTATTTAAGTGTATCAAAACAACATTTTAAACATAAAAGAAAAATTTACTACTTAGGGGTCTATTAATAAAATAAATTCAGCACAATTATAAGAACAAATATTTAATTTGTAATTTCTAATGGAATAATGAGCATAATTTTTTCTTTTTTTGTAATTTTCTGAAATTATAGCAAATTTTTGTTCATTCATTTCTAATATCAATTATACTTTGAGCAAGAGTATAAATAATAATTAAAAAATTTGAAATTAAAAATAATTTTAAAATGAAAAGCTTTTTTTTAAAGAATCAACTTTAAAAAACACACACAAAAGAAATTTAAAAAAAAGAACAAGACGTAATTATCAAAGCATAGAGAAGTTTAGAGGTAACAATTGTCAATAAGAATTAAAAATGAAAAAAAAAATAGTTTTGACTAGAATTAAGCAACAATAAATATGTCATAATAAAAAAAAGTGCAAAATAGCAGCAACCAGAACAAAATAATGAGGTGAATTTAGGATAAAACAATGCAGGAGAATAACCAAAACTTTAACAAGAATCAAAATAATGAAAAAAAAATCAAATGTATATAAATACTGTTAATGGAAATACATGATTTCATTAAAAAAAAAAAAAACTTACACATAAAACAATAGATACCTAATAAAGATAAATTTAAAGAAATAAGATTTTAAAATATTTAGCAAAGGCAAATACAAAATATTAAAAGGTTTACTTTACAACCCTAATTTATTCATTAAGACAAAATTCTATTGCAGTATAAATCTCTAAGGTGTTATTATATCAGTTGTTGCCAAATCTCAAAAATTTTCATGTATTTTTTCAATTTTTAAGAGTTTAAAATAAAATGTTTTGAATATTCTTAACTCTTACATTATAAAAATTAAATTTTGAGTTGTTTTATTTCAAAAACATAATTAGGTTATAATACAATTGTATTCACTTCATAAAAAAAAATTTTATGTGTTTTAAGTTTAAACTTTGGAAAGTGTTTAAAATACTAAAAATTTTATGTGCAAATAAATAAAGACTAATCTAGTTCCAGTTCATTAAGTTTGATATCAAAGCATTTATAATGTATATAAAATTTATACATTAAAATTCAGCAAAAGGTAAAATTTAGCACATTGCGAGAAGCATTGTCTAATAAATGCTTAGAATCAAAATGAAACATTAGTTCTTCAAATTTAAAATTATAAAATGTTTAAATAAATATCATTTCTAACATGAAAATTATTATTAGTGTTGCTGGTTATATTTTAGTTAATATAAAAAGTAAATACTACACTAATAAATTAAACATGCAATCAAAATATTAGTTTTCTTCAGGAATAAAAAAAAAATGTTCAAACAAATTGTGCTTATAAATACATATAAATCACTAGGTAAGTCTAATTGAAAGAAATAACTTACTAACCACAAAAAAAAAAAAAGCACAATTTTTCTTCGAAATAAATGACCAGCATTGAAAGAAGTTTACTTGCAATTTTGAATATAAATTATCTTAACATCATTTTAAAAAGTCAAAACAACACCTTTCAAAAAATACAACCTACAATTAATTAAAACATGTAAAAAAATAGGCTTGAGGGGCATGTCTCATGAAACAAATTAATATCTATGTGAAAGTTCAACAAATACAAATGTAAACTCAGCAACAGTACACATAAATATGAAATATTGTATCTATAAAAAAGCGCTATTGAAGCGTTGCACGCAGAGTGGATGAAAGGTATGCACACTTGAAATAAACAACATCTTTCTCACTTGTTAATGCAATCTAAAATATATCTAAAAATAAAAGGATGAAAAAAACATTTAAATTTTTTTGATTTTAAAAGAGAAACACCAACAAACAAAAAATTTTTAATGCCTCAATACACAGATGTCAACCGCTAATGAAATGTTTCATTTGAGGTTGACATCTCAGCAGTTTTCAGTTTATTTTTTTATGTTTGTAGCATTGATAAAGGAAAGAGGGAAGTACCAAACACTACTTCAAATCAAAATGAACACCAACTTTACTAGGAAATTCACATCAAGAGAGAGCATATTTGTAACTGTAACTGCAATTTTCTTTTAAAGAATGAGGAAGTTTAAATTTCCATTAAAATAGAGTTAAGAGGTCACGTAAAATTTAATGCAACAATTAGGCATACTTAAATTATTTAATTCAGATTGGATTTAATACAGTAAAAAAAATTTAATACACAATGCCGCACGGGATTTTGAAATTAAATTATAAGTGTAAAGAACATGAAAATTTGTTACAAAAAACTTGTATACAAACACTAAATTCGTCAATTAAATTGTATCCTAAGTAAATGCCTCAGATGCTATAGTTATTTATAAAAATAAAGAGAAAATGTAATAATAGTAATATATTTCTGCACATTACTGAATAAAATTAAATGTTACTTTCTTGGATTTTTTTTTTTTTTTTTCTAAGTTGTAGACAATATTCCATTTTTCTTAAAATCGATGCAACTTTTTGAAATGTCCAAAATTGTAAAAGTAATAGACAACTTTAGAAAAAAATTACTTTTTTTCACAATTAATCCACAATTTATTATTTTTCATGACAATTAAGAATCTATAATAGTTGACATTTTTTGCTAATAAAAAACATACCTTTATTATATATCAGTTGATCCTTTTTCTTGCTTTTCTTTATCCTTTTTGTGCTTTTTCTTAGACTTCAAGAAAGATGGAGTCTTAATTCCGCCTTTCTTTTTCTTTTCTTTTTCCTTTTCTTTTTTTGATGAAGTTTCACTTAAATCTTTAGTAGGAGAGCCCTGAAATGATAATGTGTAAATTTAGTTCAGCTGATTGAATTAAATTTGCTTTTAAATTAGGTTCCAAGTCATAAAACTACTTAATAATTAGAATTATTTTTATAAATATAATCAATCAATAAATATATATAAAAGGACTACAGTATAAAAGTGTATTTTTATATCAAAACTAAAAGATGAGTTAACTTTTCTATATAAACTATTGAAGTATAAATTCTCATATTTTTAAATTTTATTTTATATAAATCTATACCAGTTAACTGCACTGACAAAATTTTTTATCATTTTATGAAGATTGCAAAGTTTATTCTGATAACTTTCATATAATACAGCATTTATAAAATGGATAATGGATATAATGTGATTTACTAATAAGGATATTTTTTATTAATTCAGTTTAATGTGTAATGTTTCTTCATTGAGAAGTACTAAAATAAGGAATATTTTCTATTTAAATTCAATAAAAATCTTTGAGTATGTTTAACCTGAAAATGTACTTTATTTTTTCTTGCTTAAAATGGATCTTTTAACTCTTATTTAACTAGTAATTTAATTTTAATGTAATCTTATTAAACTAGCCATTAACTACATTTAAATTTATAACAGAAATATTTTTTGCTACAAGAACTTTATGTTGACTATGAATTATTAAGAAAAAATATTAAATCTCTACGGTTAAAAATACCATACTGTCAGATTACTTAAAGACAGTTTTTCTTTTTAATTCATTAAATCAAAATGTAAAAACTTCTCAGAAAAAAATGTTTGTAAATAGAAAAATATATATACAGTATTTCTTAAACTAACATAAATTCACAGTTTAAAGGGAAAATTCTACTTCAAAGAATATTATAATTTATTTTTAACCAAATTTTATTTCTAAAACAGTATTTTAAGAAATTTTAAATTATTTATTTATTACTAACAACTATAGCTAAAACATCCATTACAAAATATTTCCTATAAGGGTAAAAAAATAAAAAAATCAAGACCTCTTTACTACTCTGTGATGCTATTGAAACATCTCCACTTTCCAACGAACGCATTTTCTGTCCATTAACAACTTGTGCAGCTAAAAACAAATCAATAGATCTTATAAATATTGATTTTCCAATAAAAAAAACAATTAAATTAAAACTGAAATCAACAATAAATATCAGTTAAATAAAAATTGCATATTATTCAGTATTGTACTAAAATTAATCTATGGGATACTAAAAAACTGATCATCCATTTGTCTTTCTTATTTAAGATTAATTTTTCAAAACGTATAACTCATAAATAAAAATTTTGCTGCACTTACAAAGTTGCATAATCGTGTTTCAATGAAAAATACTAATGGTGAAACTGCAGTAAATGCAAGTAATAGGCAGGAGTTATTTTACCTCATTACCAGAAATTTCAATTACAGTATTAAAGATTAATTCCCTTTTTTTAATTAATGGTTTTGTTTAATCTGGTACTTCATAAAATATTTCCAATACATGTGTTTTTGATTTAACATTGTGTCATAAATACCACTCTTTGATTTACCTTAAGACAAAGCTTCAAAAATTAGAATACTTTAAGAAAAAAAAAATCTTTATTATGTACCAAAACATAAGCACAATATCTCTTAAGACAAAGAGATGCCTTGAAAATTCTGGGAAAATTAGGGCATTGCTTAAACAGCTCTCAATTCCGAAAATGTGAATTTAGAGGCTTTTTGCAGTTTTTTTAGTCTTTATTATTAAGTTTTTAGTAAGTTATAGCACTTAAGCTACAAAGAACAATTAGATAAAACGAAGTCTCTCAATTTTTTTAAAATAAAAAATTAAAAATTCTACAAAAATCAACAAAATTTATGTTGGCCTGTATTAGTGATCTTTCACTGCATTCTAAAAAGAATATTAAAAGGCTCACAGAATAAAATAATTTGTATTTATCAACATCATCTATATTGGTTCACATATAAAAAATGATTATTCACTAGAAACCTTAAAAGACTACATTGAAAATTACTTTCATTTTGCATGCAATATATACAAATATTTGAATGAGCATATATTAACTAAATAACATACTTATCATTTATACTATTATTTAAGGATTATTTTTTTAATTACTTATCATTTCTTTGCGAAGAAAATCAAACTAAAATACATATAATGGGGATAAATTTAATATTGAAATTAATATTCAATTCAAATTCCTTGAAATATGATAAAAAATACTCATAAATTAACAGTAACATTTAAATAACAATTAAATAATAAATTTAGATAAACTCAAGATTAAAATAAAAATAACATTTATGATTAAACTTACTTAATAATAACTTTCAAATCTTTGCTTAGTATAAACCAATGAAAATATAAATTTTTAATGCAATATATATTAAACCAAATAAAAAAAATATATTGCTTTTAACTGAATAATAATGTTACATAAATCAAAATTAAATGTTTTACAGGCATAAATTAAATCATTCAAAACAGATGTGCAGTTACAGCATACTTACATTTATTTTTAGGTTTTCTTTCAGAAAATGTGCGTTTGAAGAAATTTGGCTTTTTTTCAATAGATTCAACAGATGCTAAAACACATGCAATTTAATACAGAACTTCATGCTCTCATGCAAAACACAAAATAAAAAGAAATTAAATTTCAGGTTATAACAAAAATTCAAATATTTTTTGAATAAAACCTTTTAAAGAAAAATTTATCAAATGATATTCAAATGAAACCATTTAAAATTTTTGAAAGTAAACATTCTTTTAAAAAAATAAATAGCATTAAAAAAATCATGCACAGAAAGTGTTTATGAAAAGTTAAGTACTGTGCAAAAATTTCAAACAGGAAAAATTGCTTTATTAGGTCAACATAATACCTTGCTCAGCTATACGAGAAGATAATGCCCTTTGTACAGCAACATTATCAGAATCTTTACCTGAAAAGAAAGCGATTTCAAATGTTTTGAATACATTCTGTAAAAAAAATTTTAACACAAAAACAGAGCATTTAATTTATTGAAATAAATTTCAGCTTTCCCTTTTATTTATCTTCATGCATCTATGAATCAAATTTTAATAGAAAATTCAAAAACTGTTAGCTAAAACGCATAACACTCTGAATTAAATAAAATTGTAAAAGAAAATTATATAGGCATTATTAAAAATACACCATTCCTTTAATTCAACGAATACAATATATTACTGCTATGTTATTATTATATTCTATTACAAATTTATTATTGAAAATATTTCATTACAGATTATATTTTTTGATTTTATACAATTTTGTGTAATTCTTTGCAAGATAAGTTGAAGTAAAGAGAATAAAGAACCTAAATTGTATTTTTGTTGAATATTTTTTATCAAGTATTCTGAAGAACAACTCAACTTAGCACTGAGTTTCCTGGTATCTGTAGAATAATTCAGAAGTACTCGGTGTGGCAAAGATGTATTTGCTTGGACTGTAAAATTGCTTTGATTGCAAATAATATATTCTTTTGCCATAAAAAGTTAATCATCAATTTAAATACATTAGAAACAAAATAATTAATTAAAATGTGAGACATTTTTATAGAAATTATGGCACATATTAGATATGAAATTCTTTTTCTAATTAATTTTATTCTTTATTTTTCACTCATTTCATGTTTAAAAACACAATACAACATCTAACACATTGAAACATTTTTATGATTCATTAACATAAATTTAATTTGTCTTTAATAAACAATGAAGGAAAAGTCTGAAGGTCAGCTGTTGTTCGTTTTCATATTTTAATATTAAAATACATTAATGGATAAAATATTTGAAATATTTTGTCTAAATTGGAAGCAAAAAAAAATTATAGTCTTTTACGTATATGATATATATATAAATATATTCTCCCTTTCCTAAAAAAAATTAAATAATGAAAAATGCCCCAAAGTATTCTTACATCTTTTAATATCAAAGTAAAGGAATTCAGAATTCACATACTTTTAGCTGGAGAAGGGGGCGGAGTTTTAGAAGTGGGCGGCAGTTGTTGTTGTTGTTGTTGTTGCTGTTGTTGCACTTGAGGCTTTGAAGTTTCAGCTACTGGTTCCATTAGAAGTGGCTTAATATCATCAGGAACATCTTCTTCAACTATAATTAAAATTTTTAAATATATTTAAATGAAATTCTGCAAGTGATTCTTTTAATAAATATTAAAATAATGTACTTTATAATAGAAAATAATCATCTATACAGATAGATGATTATTTTCTGTTGTAAAATATGTATTTGTATTATAAAAATAGTTTTAAAAACTTTTATGTGTCAAATACAAAATGCTATATAAACTTTCAAGCTAATTAATTTAATAATTAATATAACAAATAAAGTACTTAGTTTAACATTAACTTAATAAATGTAATGCTATTAAGATTAATAAATCTATGGTTATTCTTTATATTTTCAAATGAATATCCAAAGTAAGTTTTAAAAGATTGCAATTCACAAGCTTAGAAAAAATATTTTTTATATCAATGTTTAAAAGGAGTGTTTTCTTTATTGTAAGGATAAGTTTGAAAATTAATTATTGATATGTTTTAAGTAGTAGAGTGATCAATTCTAAGATGTTACATATATTGATTTTTTTTTACTCATTATTATAAATTAAAATTGCTCAAAATTTTTCTCAATTATTTTCTTAAAAATAGATGCAATTTCATTCAGCAAATAAAATTTTTAATTATAGTGATAATAATGTACTTCTCGTTACAATCTATCTTCATGTTGATTTTTTTTTAGTTTAAAATTATGTTTTACTAATTAACATTTTATATAAAGCATTTAGATGAAATATTTTATGTAATACTGTGCTATTCATAGTAGATCTAGAATTTAAAAAATCATTCAAGTCATATTTCAATGGAAATACTACAGAAATTTATTTTATTATTGAAAAAATATTTAAATAGTTTAAATTTCTAGAATAAATAAATTTCTTACATAAAAATATTACTTGTAATATAGGTTTCAGTTTTCAAATGGAAAAAAAAATAATTAAATAATTAACTACAATTAATAAAATTGCAGCAATTTTTATTAAATTATTAGTGATAACATAATTTTAATAATAAAATGATTAGTTATATAATGTGGGAATGTTAATTATAACATTTTGATTTTAAGTAAGTTTGACAGGTTTTTTTAACTATTATACCCTGATTTAATTATTTTCACACAATATTTTATCTTAATTTATTAATATAACAATTTGTAAAGCATCAAAAACTCATATGACAAAATATTAAAAACACAAAAATTTACTTGATTCTCCTCGCTGCTTCCTTTCTATAAGTTTCTTGTATTCTTCTATATCTTGTTCTGTTACATTGTCAAAAGGATTCTTTGAATATGCACTCTTGTATACCATAGCGTTATGTTGAAACTCACGTTGGATTATGCCTTTTGAAGCAGCACCAACTAATACAACCTGGTCTCCAGATGCATTAACAGCATCCTATAAAAAATAACACACATTATAAAGTGATTATACAATATTTGGAATTTGCAGAAATATCCAAAAAATTAAATAAAACTTAAATTATTTTTTTTTTTTTAAATATGACAAATATTTTAGGAGGCACAAATATCAAATTCAAACCTCACAAATTCATCGTTCAGTGCATGACCACACTGTTAGTGAATAATTAATTTCAAAAAAGGTAAACAGCAAAAAAAAAAATGTATAAAATAGTACAGAAAAATAAGTATTTGTTAACTGAAAACACATTTTTTTTACATACTTATTATAAAGAATAACATAAAATCTTTAAAATAATCATTGCTAATAAAACTAATAGTAACTTATGTATTTTTAAAACAGAGAAAATTTATCTATATTTTAAGACAAAACCATGTGCTTTAAAGAATAACAATAAATTATAATAATTTAAGGAAAAATCCAGAATTTTTTTTTTTAATATGTAAAAAAAAATTTTCTGATCAGAAATATCAAAAATTGGAAGCATAAGCATTATGCAAAGTGTAAGGGAAATCCACAAAAAATTTTCAAATTTTATGAAAAAAAAATGCTGACATGAAAAAAACATTGGCATTATATAAAAAAAGCAGAATGAAAAAAAATTAATTTCCCAGAAGATAATTGTTTAAAAACAACTTATAATTCAATTTATAGATTTTACAAAAAATTTAAAAGACTGAAAGAAAAGAGAATTATTATAGTAATTTAATAATTAAAGTGAAATAATTATAATAGAATTACTGTCATAAGAATTTGGATTTTATGAAATTGTTTTTGACCAAGAAATTAATTAGATAGGAAATTATTCTATCAATTGATAACAATTAATGATTAATAATGATTTAAAAAAGAATTTCTGATAATAAATTTGCTTTACCTGCATCTTACGAATTTCTTCCCATGTAACACCTTCCAAGATATTGGACTGAGGGCCTGCAGTAACTTTAGCCTTTAACCTATTTGCCTTTAACTATTTAAGAAACATAAAAAAAAAATAATAATAAGTATATTGTAAGATTTTTCTTCTGCTGCTAAAATAACAATGAGTTTTTAAATAATAGTTCAAATAACTTCTATAAAGTTTAAAAATAAAAAAAAATTGCTTTCCTAAATATATAATTTAATGCTAAAATGCATATGAAAGACATTTCTAAGACTAAAATTTATAAACACATTATAATATTTAACTAAGATAAATTATCATCAGTTTTTCAGAAAATGACAGAATGTTTAGTTGATTAAAAGGTAGTAGTTGATCACAGATTAAAAACCATTCTATGACCTGAGAAATTTAATATTGAATTTAGGATAATGAAAAAATTATTTTTGAAACTTATTATTTTTGGAAAAAATAAAACGTTGTTGTTGCTCAAATGCAGCTGGCAATAAAGAGACAGTTAATCTCTATGCCATAAGCAAGAGCTACACCCCTGTTACTCATTTAGCACTACCCAGGGGGTATGTGCAGCTTGAAGATATGCTACGAACGAGAGTAACACAACGCTCTACGTTCCTATTAGACCAGGACCTACGGTTTAAAGAGGATTCCGAACCCCAACCTTGCATAATGGCACTGCCGAAACCAGCACCCTAAACCTGTGGTACCGAGCGCCAGCCATTCGGCCATTGGTTTATATAAGAGAATAAGCTTTGCAGAGCCTAATTATCATTGATAATCGCAGGTTTAGTTTGGCTTGTCGCTCTACGGTCATTTTGTGCATATGTTTAGGCTAATTAGATCAGGACCTACAGTTTAGCATGGATTTCGAACCATTAACAAACATGCCACAGCCAGGATACGAACCTGAAGCCTGTGGTACCAATATTGTCAATTATTTTAAAAATTGTTTTATATATAAATTTAAAAATTCTTTTTGAAAAAAAAAATTGCTCTTAGATAAATCAAACACCCAAAATATAAATTACTTTAAATTTAAAAAAAGGCTAGTAAATTTGGTATTTAAAACAATACTTTTAAATAATATTGAATTAAATAATACAATCATCCCAACTATTTCAAGTATATGAATATCTAACAACATTTCAGTGTATGATTATACTAAATAAATTCAATATAAACTCATTTTTATTTGGAAGGGGAAAAAAACATTTTTGGAATACTCTAATTTTAAATTTCGATAGATCTAAAATTTAAAATGTGATAATAACTGAAATATTGCCAATTATTTCTTTCCAGTAGTACCTGTTTTAATGAAATTATTTCACAATTTATGTAAAATTAAAATGTAGATGCAATATCAGAACCTGAAATAATCAAGATTATATTCTGCAATATTCCTTTCATTTAAATTTAAAGTTTTTGACAAATTTTACATCCTTCTAAATATAAAGTTGCATATTGTATCCATTTATAAAACTATTTCTGAAAATTAGTTCAGAGATTTTCTAAACAAATGAAAACCTTCTATAAAACTAAAAAATTGATGAAATCTACAAGATGGAAAATTGTTTATTAATAATCATTAAAATTTTGAGCTTATAATATTCATTAATACATTAGCCTTTAATTTTTATAATGCTAAGAATGTATTTAAAGCATTAAAAAAATTATTAAAAAATTCCAAACTTTTGTTTTTCAATTTCAAAATAAAATGTATTATTTATAAAATGGATTTGAAATGTTAATTGGTAACCAAATAATAATAAGAAACTAATATAGAAAGGGTAGATTCATTTTCATAGCCTTTAAATTATATACATCAAGCATTCCTGTTTTCAGTCAGATGCATTTGCTGTCTTAAATTAATGATGTTCTGAGCATTTTTCATAATTTCTTTATGTCCAAGATATTAATTATGGATAATTTAACCCATACAGCTAATTATAGATTTATCATCGGAAACATTTTCATTTGTATCAGTTGTTTTTTTTTCTTCCAATATTTGTAATAAAAAAGTAAGAACATTCTTAAATTGAACAATTCATTTTACCATGAATATATTTCTTTAAAATGTTTCACCTAAAAATAAGATTGTTAAAAAATTTGTAATAATTTAAATAATTTGTTAAATAAATTAAAAACAATTTTGAGAACTTGTTAAAATATTTATTCAACTATAAATCTCTGTAAAAGGGCCATTTGATGAGTATTTCATGATCATAAAATATGGTAACATTATTTCTAATATCTTATTTAGGAGGCAAAACTTTGAGGAGAGTCTATGATTTTAATTGCTTGGAAGTTTCCTTGACTCTAAGTTAAGTTAGAAAAACTCACTCCACTGTGATAGCGCATAGAGCGACCGACTACGTTGGAGAACACATCACCACTGCCTCAGCGGCCTGTATAACCTTAGATAGAGTATAACCTTAGGTATTAACCTTGTAGTATAACCTTAAATAGAGTTCACAATAAAGCCCTTAGGAATTATTACTGATATTGCTCATTCTTCTCCTATTTGTGCTATGAAGATCCACACAAACCTGGAGCCTCTTTCTTTCAAAAGAGGACACTAGCTGTTAATGTTTTATGAGAAATGTATAAGACTCCCACTTAATCGTTGGACTTACTACATCCCATATGTGAGTAGGTTGAAGACTCACAGTACCTTTTAGGGCACTGTTGTTGCGATCAGTAAAAAATATGCTCTTGAGCAGTCTGCAAGGGAAGCCTTTTTGAGTGGCTCCTTCCTTTCCATTAAGACTCATTTCCTGGATTATAATATTTCCATTGACATGAAAGAAAGCAAATCTGAAGCTATCCCAGCTGCTCTGCTGGCTTACTCCTTTGAGAAAATTTATACCCTCTATCCTACTGGTGATTGGCTTCATATTTATTGGTGGTGATGAATGATCTCTCTCTGATGGTGGTGATTGTGGTTCAGGTTTCTACTGCAAAGATATCTTTCAGGGTTATGTTGCTGTGGGTTCCCCAGCAACTAATTTTGATGCTGAAATCGAGGCCATCGGCCAAGCTGCCTCAAAACTCTCAACTATTACAACTCGCAACAAGGCTGTTTTTCTTATTGATTCCTGTGCTGCAATCTAAACTCTAGAATCCCTTCGGGGAAAATGATACTGCTAGAGCTAAAACAACTTGTATTCTTCTTGATAAACTTTCACAAAATGGTTGAACCATTGCCCTACAGTGGGCCTAGCCACTGTGGCATTCCTGGCAATAAATATGCTGATCAACTGGCTAAAATTTCTGCTCCTCGCCCCTGCCCCTATTCTATTCCTATAATGAGATAAAGTGGAAGATCAAGAATGTAATTAATTATTATGCGACTCGGCCACGGGAAAATCATGGAGTGTACTTTTGACTAAACCTCTCTAGACATGTGGCCACTGCCAATTTTAGACTCTTGACTTCATACGACTATTTACAAGGTCATTTATACCGCATTGATATTTCCTTTTCTCACAACTGCCCTTTGTGTTCAGAGGAAACCTTCATGGATTTTAATCATCTTTTATCATGTTCTGCTCTTCGTGGCAAGCACTTTACTGTAGATAATTTTTTAAATCATGCTGACCTGTACTGGGCTACTAGAAGGAAACTCTGGTCTTTAAACTTTTCCTGGGTGTTGTAGAAAAAAAAATTATAGTATTTTACCTAAAAATATTTTAATAGTGGTAGACAAAAAAATAAAATCTTATATATAAAGATTTTATTTTATATGTAAGGGGGTATATATCTAAGGGGGAAATTTTACCCTTTATAACTGATTACTTTCTTTCAAGTAACTAATTGAGATTTTTGCTTCAAAATTTTTAATTACAAATTTGTATATTTTTTAAGGATTAAAAATCTATTAAGAATCTGACTGCTTGAATTTCATACGCAATAAAATAAATCGTGAAGTAATAAGAAACTTTAAAACATAATGACAGTTCCAAAAAATAAATTAATTTTATTTAAAATTCAAATAATTTTTGTATTTAAATATAAACCTGCTAATTTAAAAGCAATTAAAACACAAAAAAAAACTGTTTACAAGTATAAATGCTTCATTAATTGAAGATATACCAATTTATTGCATTTTATCTACATAAATTTACAATAAAATTCCTACAGATTTTCTATTCAATTATAAAAGTATGAAAGAATATTCACCATAAAGTAGATTTTTTTTTTTTTAATTATTTACTAAATTTCACTTAGAAATATTTATATTTTTTTTAAGTTCCCACATTCTCAAAATATTTACTTACAAAAATACACATACATTTATAACAAGCATGATTTGAAAAACTTATGAAAACTTTATGTGACTTATTTGCAGCAAAACTTAAAACTACTAGCCGGAAAGTAAAAATAAATTTAAAAGTTGTCTATTTTCTTCTAAAGAAATGAAATAAGTTCCAAAATTTTAATATACTGTTTTAAGAACAAAATCAAAATTTTTAAAATAAAACCATGTCTTCTTTAAATAAACTTCTAACAAATTTTATTACTGAATATATATTTCAAGATGTTTCTAATGTAATTTACTTTTATTCTTTTAAAAAAAAAAAAAAAATTTTGATTTGTAACTAAAACCTTAAACCTTATTAACACAAATTTTAAATTATAATTGTACAGTGATATTAAACAAAATTTGGTATTCACAAATAATTGGATTTTTTTTTTTTTGCTTTCAAAAATTGAACAAGACATTTAAATGTTTGCCCTTGCCTTAGAAATACAACATTATTTTTAAGGAGGTTTTTTTTTTTTTTTTTTTTTTTTTTGCTGTTGTTGTATCCATCGAGAAATTAATTTTTTCTAAACCTATGAACAAAGCCATTACAACTTGTTTTGTGTTGGTAATATGAACACTTGCAACCCTTATATCAAGTTGCCTGTTAGATTGAATATTTATCATTGATCATTAAATTATCAATCGTAAGATAACTCCATAGATTTAGAAAATAAAAATGAAATCGTAATAAAACCTTTTTACTAAGAGTATTTACAAAATTAATCTCTATTTTTACAAACCATTGTGCAACAGATCCATCAACACTAATTCTTCCACGTGAGAATATTAACTTATTGACAATATATTAATCACCATAATCATATACATATGATATTACTTAATTTTCCACTTAAAGTTTTTTTAAACAAATTAATATGAAAAATTTCATTCATTTTTACCAAATAATTAAAAACATTGATGTGATATAAATCAACTGTTATATAGTTTCCTTTTTTAATTTATGACTTTCCATTTTCTTATTTTAATAACAGTGATTTCGATTCTTTACTAGGTTTATGTTGTTTACAGCATATTTGCATATTTTAAACATATTTATGTAAAACAAAAGGAAAAGTTTAATTTTATTCTAGGCCAATTTAAATGAAGTAGTAAACGTTTAATCTATAAAATCCCCATTTTATATTCCTTGATGTTAAATTATATTATCATTATTATTCCTTATCATAGGTTATTATTTCTTATCAAAAAAAACTAACTTTTCGAAATCTATCATCTTTTTAATACAAAATAACATTCTGACAGCTATAGAACTTCATGTACCACAACTGAAATATCCCAATTAAAAATAGACATTAATTATCAGTAAATAAAGTTTTAATTTACTAATAACATGCTTTCTGTATTAATGGCAATTTCAATATAGATTTAATATTTTTTTTATTATTATTTTAAGGAGCCTATGTATTTATATATATTTATTTTTAATTCAAATGTTTTTATTTTTTTTTTTCAATCATCATCATCCATGATGCAACAGCCCAGAGTGCACCTAAACCTTTTAAATTTAACATCAAATATTTTCAAATCAGAAACAATGTCTCTATGTGCAGTCCTATTCATACAATAACACATACAAACCAGTACAGGAGACCACATGAACAGTCTGGCTCTTTGAATATCCTATGCAATCCCATGTTATTCTATCTGTACCAGATATTTTCTTAAATTCCTTCATAAAAACTTTTTCTTTACTTAAAAATCTTTTCCTTCGTGGTAAATAAAGGTTTTATATAATATTGGTTTTGCCTTTTTTGATATGATGCGAAATTTCAATAGATTTCTTAGCCATTAAAAGATTTATCAAATAAATTTCAGGTTCATTTAGATTCAATTTTGCTTCTAAATTTCAGGTAGAATTTCTTGATTTAAACAAAATTCTAACCTAACATAAGTGAAATCAAGCTGTTTCAAATCTATTACCTCTAATTTAGAATCTAGGGATGTAGGATCATCAAAGTTGGTATTTCTAGTTAAAAGTATATAATTTTATCTTAGTTGATCATAAGGCTCATCAAGTTAGCTCTCTTAATTGCCTCAAAAATTCTCTTAATTATTCTATGAAATTAACCACCATTACAATGTCATTAGCAAAGGCCAGGATTTTTTATATTTTTTATACTGTATTTAAATTTATTATGCAATCCAATGTACAAATAATGTAATCAGATAGCAGCGCATTCATAATAAAATATTAAATATATTTTTAAAGTAAGAAAAATAATACAAGATATTTAAATAATTTATACAAAATTTCATTTGTGCAATCATTAAGTGTATATTAATTACAACTTAATTAGCATTGACTTTTAATTTTATATTCTATTTTATTAACTTTAAAATTAAATTTGTCTTTTTTTTTCCTTTCCTCCCCCGCAAAGAAACATTTATCACACTCATTCAATTCAAGTTTGTAAAACATATCACCACATTTGCAATAATGTAAAGATTTTTTTTATATACCTTAAAAATACATTAAAACTTAAACAGATTTTAATAATCCTTATTTCCCATTTAAGGCAATAACTTTAAATATGACTACAGTTTATGAATTTTTGGGACTTACGATGGTAATTATCTACGATTTTAAATAATTTTGAATCAAGTTATATTCAGAAACATATTACACAAATAAAAAATATAATGCAAGTAATGAGGTATGGACTGACCTCTTTCTGTTTACGTTTAAACTCTCCAATGTCATTAGTTATAGGAATGAACTGGTGAGGTGACTGAATTTTGACAGATGTGCTGTGAGATGGGGAACCATCCTGTACCCACTGTAGGGAAAAAGAAAGAAAAGGGAAATTGTCAAAGAAAGACTCAAACATAAAAAGGCAAAAAGAATTCTTAAAAGAAATCAGATTTGAACAGAATAAGTTTTCTGCCAAAATCAAGCACACTGTACAGTACGAACAAAGCATTATTAAAAACTTAAAAACTTCAGCAGCAATAAACTTATTGTGTACTTAGACAACACAAATATTAACAATTGCATACCAAAAGATATGTTTTGTTTCATTAAATATTTCTCTTAACTATGCTAAGAAAGCTGATGAATTATTTGACGAACTATTATCAAAAGTTGTCTAAATATATAATAAATGATTACAATTACACGCATGCAGCAAGTTTTAGTTCAGATATTATTAAATAAATTGCTTTCTTATTAATTGTAAATTATATTATATGCTGAAGGAGCATTACTGCAAAATAAAAGTTTTAGTATTGGCAGAAACCTTGAAAAATAGATATAATAAGAAAAAAATGAAATAAATGAGAATAAAAAGCAAAAAAAGAAAAAGTTAGTGGGTACAGAAAGTAGAGTGTTATTCATCTGTTATTTTCATTCCATAAGAAATTGTTATTCAATATTTTAAGGGACAAATCATACAAAACTATAGGAAGCACCTTTTAACCCAAAGTATTGAATCAATAAAAACCATACTAAATCTACTGAATGCATGTAATTGTATCAGAAAATAAGTTTTTGAAAGAAATTTAACAAATTCTGTCTAACACTAAATATTATAAAACAGAGCTGTTTTTCCAAAAAGACCATATGAACATTTGAATAATTTTCCCTGCGCAACAGTAATTTAAATATACATAGTCAAACTATCATAAAATACACGACAAAAAAATCCTTCAAATAAAATATGATAATAAAAACACTTTTTAAAACAAAATTTATCACAACAAAAATAAATTATAAAATAGTTTGCATTAAGTTTAATTGATTCAATATTTATTGTGTATAAAACAAAAAAATATGCATCATCCCCTTCCTTCTTTTTTTTTTATTTGAAATATTTCTTCCAGTATTATCTACCTTGCTAAAAATTTGTATTGATTTTATAGTCTCTAATCGATGCATTCAATTTTTCAAATTTTAAATTTTGTAGATGACAAATTTTTAGTATTTATTAATATTTAATTAATATATTAATAAAAATGTGTCAAAACAAAGACACAATCAAGCAATAAACAGATTTGCAGAGATTAGCAGATTTTAATAAATCTTTAAATGCATTACACTGAAGACATGACATGTTTAGTAAAGCAACATTTACAAAGTATCATAAAATATAATTAAAATTATAAACATACTTTAAGCATTAATGTATTAGAAAAAATATATAATAAATGTGATTAATAATACAGGAATATAAAAATGCTCTAGTATAAAAAAAGAAATATTAAATAATATGCAGATCACATAAAATGCAAATGTATGGAAAATTTTTGGTCAAATATAAAAAGCAAGCATAACTTACAAACATCACACTAAAAACATTTGGTAAAAATAACTGAAAGTTTATACATATATGAAAGAATTTAATTCCTATATATATAGATAAAAAAAAAAAACAGATAAAATTATTTAAAAACCTGTAGATTGGTATCAAATGAGATTGTATTTCACAAACAATTTGAAATTAATTAATCAAATTATGATAAAATATAATAAAATAATCACATTATTAATTTCATCATAATGGAATGTTAGTCACCAATGTGTCAAAACTAAATCATTGAGCAATAAAATAGTTTAAGTTAAAAATTAAAAATTTTAGTTTGAATAATAATGGTTAAATATATTTTTAATCATTTAAAAATATTTTTAATTTTAAAATTCAAAAATGTAAATTCAACCATGCTGTATATGATAAACAATACTGTGATTTTTTCTTCCTTATTACTATTCATTTACACGACCAGTTACAAAAAAATTTAATGCATCTAATACATACATATTTCTAAAACTTTAAATGAAAATTGAAGTAAAGTTAATTTTAGTCAATAACTTGTGGAAAGTCATTTAAAATTTTGTTTTTGTTTTTTTTAATTAATTTGTATGCAAAGCAATATAAATAAGACAAATGACTTGTCAGCTTTTGCAACAAACATAAAAAGATATGAGCACATTTCCCCAATAAAAAAAAATTTACATACTTAAATAAAGCATAAAATTTAACAAAGAAATTTAAATACTCTTATTTTTATGTCATACTTTTTTGTTTCTTTTTTTCAAAAAAGTCAGATGACCAATTACAGTATTTATAATTTTTACCAGTATTATATGCGAGTATTTATAATTTTTACCAGTATTACATACGAGTATTTATAATGTTTACTACATAAATAATAAAATAAATATTTTCATTTATTATATAAATAATAAATTATTTGTTCATCAGTTAAATTGAATTGATATTAAACTCAATTTAATAAGTTTTGAAACTAATTTATAGCAAAAGTTTAAAAATCAATACCTGTATAGCTTTACGAAAAAACAATTAAATCTAAAAATATATTTTGAAGGAAGGTATTTAAAATATTTATGCACGGAAATATCTTGTTTGCTTCAGCAACTTTTTTAACCATATATTTAAAATATTCTTGCTTTTAAATAACAATTATAATTAAATTAATAATGAATAAAAAATTTGAATTTTTAATATAGTCATTAAATATTCTTCAAAAATATATACTAAAATGGAATGAATAAAATAAAATTGTTCACTATTTTTTTTTTCCTGTACAAAACAAATGTTAATATAGTTATTATGCTATAGATATGTTTCCGAATGTTGACCAGGAGACGGAGGAATATAAAGACACATTCCACAAACAAAACATACAAAATGAATAGTAACAATATATCACTGATGCATCAAAAACAAATATTAATACTGTAGGATTTAATAACAAATAACATTTAAACATATTCATTGGAATAAAAAACATCTTCAAAATTCCACAACCATATTGAGATTATAAAAAAATAGAAATTTTTTTAATGTATATAAAGAGCACATTGCATTTGTTTCATTGTTGAACATTTAAGAAAATATCTTGGATTATTTACGTGAATGAATAGATGATTCTAAATATAATTTCAGTTCCTATCATTTGAAATGAAAATAGCAAAACTTATTTTCAGCAAATATCTTATAATCTCACACAATGAAAAAGTGCAACAGTGACTATGAAGTATTGATATTAAGTAGATTGAGAAGTATTGACTGTATAGATGAAAAAATTAATTTCAAATATGCATTAATTGTATCTATTTATATTATTTAAAATAATATGACTTCTAAAATATGTTCAAAATTTAAAAATGTGTTACATAAAAAAAGAGTTATTCATAATTAATTTCTAAATAGTGTTGTAAAAAATCAGAGCAACACTTTATAATGATACACTTTTCTTAAAAAAAATAGATGTGAAAAATTGTATTAGATATGTGAAAAATTACACATTTAAAATTCATTAATTTAGAAGTTTTTACAATTTTTACTTGCAAATACTGACATACAAGTGACAATTTTACATCCAAAGACACAAGCTTTACTGTGGTATACAACATATACATCAATTTATACAAATTCAAGACAATCACAGGGGAAAAAAAATAAATGCCCATTATATATCTATGTATGACTATCATCTAAAACTACATGGTTTTCACAATTTTCTAATGTTCCAATGGTACATAAAGAATAACAACATTTTCTGGCACAGGTATATATTGTTAGGTTTCATGAGGTAAACATTTTGCAGAGAGAAAAAAATTAATGAAATTAAGACGAAATTAATGAGATGAAATAAATTTATTTAATTAAGTATTAAAGGAAAAGTTACATATTTTATTAATTACAAATATTATAAAATACAATAATTTTTCATTATAAGCCAAATATAAATCATAAGCTATCAAATTTCAAATTTTGATTTTTATCAATATTAGAAGCAGAAGAATATGACTTCTTGATAACTGTTAAAAATATGAGTTAGTATTTTAATTCCTAAATACATAACTCAACAAAATACAATGAAAATGCCCTGTTGATTATCATATGAATTCCTTAAATTCAAAATTTTATTTGAATTAAAATAAAAATCAGATCATAAAATTTGTAAAATTCCATGTAAAGTGAATTTTTTTTTAAAAAAACAAATGCTTTGTAAACAGCCGAATATTCGCAAAAATAAAGTGAAACGTTTTAGTTCTCAAGAATATGTTCTATATAAATATATAATTGAAATAAAATTAAAAACATATTTCAAATAAAATGCATGAAATAAAATAAGAGACTCCAAAAGAAAATAATAAATTCACATTCTTTGAATAAAGAAAGCAGTCTTAGTAAATTATCAATCCGCAATAATAATCAATCTGCATGAAATATTAAAATACTAAGAAAAGTAATCAGATCAAATTCAAAATAAAATATATTTTAGCACACATTCTACATGTGCATATATTTTTATAACATAAATTTAACTAAACAATATCCAGAAACAAGCTATATATATTTATTTTTTTAATCGATAAACTACAAAATATCTACCTCAGAACTCGTAACAAAGGAGCAACAATATGATATAAAATATAAACATTTTTATTGACAATAATAGTTTTTTTTATGAAATAAGATTTGAGCAATATAATTATTTATGCAAACTAGCATTATTTCAGTTCAATACAGAAATCTGAATGCAAAGATCAAAGCTAAGCGGACATAGAATTTTAAACTAAAATGATGAAAAGAGCTTAAGCTTCTACCTTAGTAATTTTCTTTGGATCTGGGGTTCCAGTTTCTAGAACTTCTACTTTTTGATAAACATTTGGAGAATTTACCCAGCGCAATTTATCTTGAGTTTTCTTGCCCTCTACAAGTTTCTTTAATGGGCTGAAAAGGAATATACAGAAAATTGGATACAGTTTATTTTGTAAGAAGATAATCATAAATTTCAAAAATAATTTTAAGTGAAATACTCAAAATCATTAAATCTAAATTCAAAATCAAATCTTGAATTTTAATTATCTTTATCTAACTCACAATATCTCCTCTTCAAAATATTTTTAGTTATTTTTAAATTCAAAATTAATTGGTTTTTATTTGCTTAATTATTACTGTCTAAAATTAATTCAAAAACAAATTTTATCATTATCAATATTTACCCAACTTCTTCAAAACACTGTTTTAAAAGTTATTTAATTCAAAAAATATTTAACTTCACTCTTTTTATTTAATTATTTCACTTTTATTTAACTAACTTAGGGTTACAAGGATTATTATTTCTTAACAGGGTTATTGAAATAAAGAAAATTTGAGGAATATTTATAATTACTTTCTTAAAAGCTAGAGATATACTTTAAATTTGCAATCCTACGTCAAAAGTAAAATGCAAAATAAAAAAAATTAAAAAAATTTTAAATATAGAAAAAGCATCTGATATTGAAATCCTATCAACAAAAAAAAAATGTTTAAGATCTGTTTTTTACCGATATGAGATTATTTCCATGAGTTATTACTATAACTAATGTATCTTTTGTTTTTCAAAAATTAAAAAACTAATTTAATTTAAAAGGTACAATTACAGTTAAAATCTTACACCAAACTGAATTATAATTACAAAACTAATGAAATATTTTCCTAAATTAAAAAATAAACTTATATATGCTTTATTTTTCAATACATATTTAAATTACCTTAACCACCGATCTTCCCCATAACATTGATTATATGAAGAAGCAGCTGGTGGTACTTCAACATCATTTTTCACTCTCATTTGATCAGTACGAACCATGGGCTGTTTAAAGGTGTAACCAGTTCGAAATCCCTAAAAGAAACATTAATAGGTTTTGAAACAGTTATTATAACAATTCGATAAAAACAGGAGAAAAAATATTCTACTATCATTCCTCCATCCCATATATTCCTTTATCAAAATTTTAAGCATTAGAATAAAATTAAAGTTCCAATAAATTTATACCTACTAATGAATTTAAAGGAAACACCAATCATTGCGTTGGGGTTTTTCTCAACAGAATTATGCTTTTTTTTTAATAAATTGATAAATTTTTTTTAATCTATTATACATGAAAGCAAATTTTTTATCTCTAAATTATCCAAATGGAAAATTTACAAAATAAATGAAAGTCTTACTGCATTATCTAACATCCTCATCAAAGCTTCAAATTCCAGATCCCAAATTCTCCATTTCTTGACCTTCTCTTTGGGCTCTGCTCTTTCTTTGTCTTCATCACCACCAGGTGGCTCATCATCTTTAAAATCTGGTGGGTATCCACCAGATAAAACTATTTCTCTCTCATTTTTAATGGCTTCTTCAGACATTAACTGGATGTTGTCAAGACCAATTGGCATTAATCTCACCTATGGATGAGTACACAATTTAGAAGCAAGATAAAATTTTTAAATAAATTAAACAATAATGAATACACAAATGTATTAAATACCTGAGTTTCACATGCTGCTACAGCTTTATGAAGCATGAAAACTGTTTCTTCTATAGATTCACCACATATCAACATTCCCCTGTTTCTCAAAATCAGAACCTAAAAAATAAAAATGAAATCCTTAAAATTTAGCACAGAATGAAAAGCAAGTAATCAATATTTATTTTGTGATCCAACAAAAAAATCTGAATTGCTATTACAATAAAAAAAAAATTATAATGTTATGCAGTTGTTTACATGATTACATGGCCAACGTATTTTTATACCTAGGAATCAATTGATTACAATTGAATAAATTTTAATTTTAATCAAACTCAGCATTTGAACAAACTCTTCATGTTTGAAATTTTTAAAAGTTGCATATGAATTCATGATACTTGAACTTGATGTTAATAAATATATTAAACTAAATTTAAAAAGAGAAAATTTATAAATTTATTTATAAAGTCTATCAATCAAAATAAAAAAAAAATTTCCTGTAATTCATAACTGTCAGCTAACCATCGTTAGTACCCTAGACATCAAATATATTAAAATAAACATGAAAGAAAAATCAACTCATTTTAATTGTATTAAAATCTCATTTTTCCCAAAAAATAAATAAATAATGTAACATTTTTAAGCAATGAAAACTTACACAAAATAAACAGAAATTGAATAGAAAAAAATATATAATAAATGATAAAAAAAATTAAAGAATTTATGAATGAATTTCAATATCAAATATCACTATCTTTAAAAAAAAAAAATTTTGTAAATGTATATTATATTGTTTAAATCCCTAATATCAGTTTTAAAATGGTTAGTACAAAGAACAGTGCTTTTTAATCCAAACCTTTTATAAATTACTCAATATGTATTTTTTCTAAAATATATATGTAATAGAAGAAAAATAATTGTGTTGAAGTTACCTTATTAACTGGTCCCAAACTACGAGTTAGTTGTTCCCTTTCTTCTTGATTTGTTGGTGAACCATGAAAATCGATGTAGCTTATATCGCCCAGAATAGCAGCTTCTTGACTGATGGGTAACAATCCACATTTTGTAGCCGATACCTGTGTAAAAAGTTACATTGATTAGGATAGTAAGTTTGAAAAATATATTCAATTGAAATTTTTAAAATCTAATCTGAGGAAAGTAAAATAAATTTTATAAAAAAAACAAATACATTACTCTATTTAGAAATCAATTATACATTATCATAAAATGTTTATGTAAGATATTTTAAAGAGAAACAAAACTTAATTTCCTGTAAAAAAATTTTATATTAATTTATAAATTTATAATTAGAATATTAGTATCACATAAGCTTGTATATATATTTCAAAACATTGCAGTTTAATGTTAATAAACCAAAAATATAATTTGATGTTTTTCTGATAATGAAAGATAGCATAAATCATACTAAAACACATAAAACAAAGTGAATTGAAAGTAAAATATTTCCAACAGCAATGATAGTCATCATAAGTGTTGATAACATAGCATTATCTAATTTTTGCAAACCATTATTGAGACAGAAGCATGGAAGCATGTTAATTCAAATTTTCTTAGCTTTAAGACAAACTTCTATTACAAATTCTAGCTAATTTTCAAATTCATTTAACATAAAAATGAAAAACTAAATAGAAATAATATATAAATTCAGCTAATTATTTACAAAAAAAAATTAATTTTTTAGCCTTCAAACCCGATATGCGATATTTAATAGGAGGGCTTATCAGGTTTGAAGGCCCAGCCTATTAAATATTAAGATTTTATTGGGGAAAAAAAATGCAGACTACTTAAGACACATTCCAGGTGTTACTATGCTAATAAATTTAAAACAAAAATTGTGATCCATTACCAATTTTTAATTCTGTAATTTAGTATCTTTTACTACTTACTGCAATGCATGGAGGATGATGAACTTGAATAATGCATTTCAAATCTGGTCTTGCTGCATGAATAGCTGAATGAAGAGCAAAACCACTCTTGTTGAAAGTGTAGTTTGTAGTTCCTGGATCAATTACATTTCCTTGCATATCAATTTTCAATAGAGATGAAGCAGTGATTTCATGATACTGCAATCCATATGGATGCAATAAGAAATGCTCTTGATCTTGACTAACGCGCACCTAAAAAAAAATTTTTAATCCTTAGAAATCTATCAATATGTTCAAGAAATAGTTACAATAAGATTTTAAACAAATTTTAAAATGTAATTATATTTATATAAATAAATACACAATTTAGCCCACATAAAATGTAAATGTATATATTACAATATAAAGAAAATGCATTATTAAAAATTAACAATAAAATGATTTAATTTTTAATATTAATAGCCTACAATGTTATGGTTCAAGCTTCATTCATTTAAAAACAAAATTCATTCCTTTTATTCTACTTCGTGCATAAAAGATTACATATAGAGGATAAAATTATTTTATTAGAGGACTAAAAAATTTTCACCACTGAAAGGACTAAAAGTGCATTTAATCTTTCAGTATAGTGTTCTTAAGAAAAGTTTTCATTCTTTTCAATACTGAATAGTAATGTTTTGGCTCTAATGTTATCAATGGGAAACAAAAAATTTGAAATTTTATTAGGAATATTTAGATTTTATCTATCATCATAATCATTTCCCAAAATAAATTTCAGGAGAAAAAAATCATAAAAGATCTAAAGTAAAATACTCCTAGTTAAGTTTTAAAAACTTATTTTTGTCAATCATTGAACATGCATCAGTACTATCTTTTCTGCAGATAGTTCACAGTTAATTTTAGTGAAAGCTTTCTTATTGAACAATGTATCTTTAGTGTGTTAGAAATAATATCTAAATATCCTATGAGTGCCTTAGAAATAATATCACAGTACAAGCTTCTTATTTACATTTGAAATTGGTAATACATTCATTGAATTTAAATACAATTTCTCAGAAAAGTAGATTGTAAATTATTTCAATGAGTGGCCTAATCTAATAAAAAGCTCTAATTATAACATGAAATTATTATTATTCAAGGATTTAAAATTTCTGCTGTTTCTGTAATAATCTGGTCTATATTTGACATCAAATGAATTGCATTAAGAAACCTTTAAAAATTTGCAAGAGAATGTTGATGTCCATGCTTCTTGAGAGTGTAAACATATTTAGGAGTTATTGAGAAGAATGTTAGGAAAAATTTCGAATAATAGCCAAAATAGTAGAAAAAATATGTTTGCATAATGCATTATGACTATAACATTTTTCATTATTAAATTAAGTTCATACACATAATAATGAAAGAAATGTATATTATTATAAACTACTTTTATTTTTGCAATTAATTTCTTTTCTTTCGCTCTCTCTCTCTCATACACCTTCAAATGTCAGACCTATCAGTTTTTGTTTGTTTCCTTGAAGGATTATATCTAATTATTAAAAAATATTTTATTTATCTGCAGTTTGATTTTCTAGAATAAAGAATAGTTAAATTCTCTATTTAACAAGCACCATAGAATAATGACCATTTTTAGTAATCTTTATTATATCTTAGTATGTTCTGAAACATCTGTTGATTTATCAGCTATGATAGCTACAAAGGATGCCTCTCTTGTATCTGCCCTTACCTCCTTCATACAGGCACTGAAGTATTTCATTCTGATTAGCCCAAGACATATTTGAACACTGTATTCATTTCTAAGTGATTCTACAAATCTGAATCAACATTAGGTATAAAATTTATGAATCCTCTAAACACTTTTAAAATTTACTAAATTAGCCTTTTTTTTTTTAGTACAGTAAAATAATACCCAGTATAAAAATTGATATACAGTAATAAAAACAATATACATAAAATGTTTATGATAAAAGTTCACAATTCTTTTTAATCAGTATATTATGCTCACTGATATTCATCATCAGGTTTCACTTTAATATTTATGTTTCCTAAAAGTTATAGTGAAATCAGATTTTTCAACATGTTTCTTAGACTTCTTGTGTTTTTCAATTTTTCCTTTCAAATTGTCCAAGATTCATATAAATGAAGTATTTTTTGTTTGTTTTTACATTAAATTACAGCTGTAAAGCCAATCTTTCCTTTGAAATAGTTAGCTATCAATATAATTTGAGTATATTCTTGTCCGAGATTTCAAATTAATTAGCATCTTTTTTAAAATTGTAACTGCCTCATGGAGAGATAATTATAAAAATGTTTAAGCTATTTAAGTTAACTACAGTCACAGAAATCATTTCTTGGAGATAGAAGGAGGTTATAATTAAAAATCCCTTTTCCACAAATTGAAAGAAAAAACTATCAGAAGCATGGCAATCATCTAATTCTACATGATCATACAGAAAAATATGGTACAGGGTATTTAACCACAACACGCACTTAATCAAAAAGAAGCACTACTTATATTTGTATAACATGGTCAGAATTGCATGAGTTGCCACTGATAATTTTGGAGTAATAAAAGATTTTTCATAAAATATAACACATGAAGCTTAGGATAAGAATAAAATATATGACAAATTTTTAATTAAAAATCAAGTGTGTCAAAATTTTGTATACCTCAGTAGTTATTGAAATAACTCAAAATTTATTTTTAAATAAACTTGTTAAATATTTGGTTCATTATACCAACTTCAATTAACACTAATACAAATCTTAAATTATTAAAAAATTAAAACAAGAAATTATCTTCACTTACTGTTATGTTATTAAACATACTCTCTGCCCATCCATATAAATCAATCAACCTGTAGACTGCAGCCAATTTAGCTCGCAAAATCTTTTCTCCTTTTGCATATCGCAAGCCATCCACTCCTCGAATATCATTAATTGGAATAACACAGGAACCAGATCTCACAGTGGAGGTGTTAGTTCGTGTTGTGTGAGGCAAAAGTAACTCAGTGACTTGTTGAAGGGCTGCAAGATTGGCCTGCACATGTCCTTCACTCATTTGAGACTCAATAATTCTTTCAAGCTCTTCACGAAACACTTGGCTGCAATCGAAACAAATTAAATGCCTTAGTGTTGAATTTAAATCCGATAAACAGTCAAACAAATTCTTAAAAAGTTATTTTAATGGGTTTCTTTTAAATAATCAACTTTAAAAAATTAACAGCAACTAAATATTATTTTGCAAATTATTACTATATATTTAGTTTGTAAACTTTAAGCAATGAAATCATAACACTTATATTTAAAAAATGTATTTTTTTAAAATAAGTGAAAGTTTTTGTAATAATACATCATTTTTAAAAGAGTTATTCATTTTATAAATTATGTTTGATTCTAACATTTGAAGGGTTCAATTCTTTTACAAAATTAAATACTTGTCTGTATATATTTTACTTTTTTACTATAAGAAATAGGTAAACAGATTTCGAAACAGTATCATAGTTATTAGAATCCATAAAATATGTTGTCACCTATTCATGATTATTTCAACACGTTTTCGTCTCTCCATTTCTTGGACATCTTGTTGAATATCAGGAGGTCTCCACATTTGCCTTTGATACTCGGGATCATCTGGATCAAATAACTCTGCATTTCTGGGTTCTTCTGCAGCTTCATTTGCATTTTCAGCATTGGACATCCTGAATTTTTAATTCTTTCTGAAATATAAATAGATATCAATAAGATTATATATATATATATTTATCTATTTAATTAATCTATTAAATAGATAAATATATATATAATGATGATAATCTTTATCTATTTTAATAATCTATTATTATTATCTATCCCTTAAAATTGTTTTATACAAAACAAACTATTAATAATTTTTATCAAAAATGTATTGAAGTGGAACAAATTACTTCAAAATTATAAATAATTGTTATTACAAAAGACTGAAAACTAAGAAGCATTTTTTTTTTTTCCCCCATAGTAATTCATTTTAATTGAGAAAACTAAATCATATTAATGAATTCAATATAAATATTTCTAATCCTAAAATCAAATGTGTTTCGTTTTTTTCCACTGTACTCTGAAATAATTATAAACAAAAGAAAAATTATAAAAATATTTTAAAGAGTGAAGATTTGAAGGCATGTAACCATAAATTAAGGCTAAACCCTTTTTACTTACAATGAATTCAAAAACTAATTTCATATCTGCCAAATATTGTAATCTAATTTATTTTTTTAAAATCTAATCTCCTAAATTCAAAATTGTATATTAAAAGTAAAATAAAAATATTATTTTACTAATTCAAATATAAAATATATATACATTAAATTAACAAAAATCAAAATCAAAGCATGCAAAAAGAAATGTTTTGAATAAGGATGAAGTCAACATAAAATTCTTCCTGAATCCCAAAAGCAATTCAGAAATATACTATCTATTATAAACAAACAAATTAAATGCTAACCAAACATTTATTATATTTAACTTAAATAAACATCACATTTTTTCCGGGGCATCCTATCCAAAAAATTGAAAAACAACAAACAAAGATGTTTCAAGATTTAAAAAGACAAAAAAAAAAAAAAAAAAAACGACAAAAAAATGCTGAATCTTTAAAAGAAGGAGTTCTTGTTTCATCAACAAAACTCCTGAAAAACCTCTGCCCCCTCAGGAGCTATGTCTGGCTGCACTAATGAACCACATTTTCTATTTATAGATAGTAAACCATGACAGGGAAAAATGCGATCTTTGGATGCATGTTCGTAAAAATGCGCGAATATTGAGCTCAAAGTCCGCAAACTTCAAATGATAAAAAAGGATGAATATATTCGGTAGATGAAATAAAACTGTCAATAAAGATGGGTCAAATGCCTCATAAATGTAAATTGCAAATTTCATGGTAGAAACAGGGTTGTTAGAAAATTTCTTTTCCATTCACAGTTCTAAAATGGACAAACGATTTTCTGCACCCAAGACATTAATAGCAAAACAGGTGTGATGTATAGGTTTGAAAAACCAGGTTATTAGAATGACCTGCAATGCAAATGGTAAAACAGGAAACTGCGTTAAGCCTTCCAGAACAAAAGAATGCATTAACAGAACTGCAACACCTCTATATCTCAAAGCATCTCTTTTTCTCCATTTATTAAAATACTTGACTTTGAGCTCAATATTCACACGTTTACAAAAGATGTTGATGATGAATAATACTAGGATTCATTTTATATTTTTAAGATTATTCAAAAATAAAGCCACCAAAAAGGATAAAATAATTTCCATTTATATTAGAGAGTTTATGCATAACGTTTTTTTATCGTCCGATATTTCTTTTCCTAGCGCACATGCTCATAGGAAACATTGTACCTATTGCGCATGCATATCTGTACTACTGTACTACTGAGCTATTCCTATGAGCATGCGCGCTAGGAAGAAAAAAAATATCGGACAATAAAAAAAACGCTATGCAAAGACTATCTAATATTAAAGCTTTTTCCATAGTAAAATGAGTTTTTTATCAAATAAATGATATATCCAATAATAACAAATATTTGTTTACAATAATAATTTTAGTAAAGGTAATAAATTACTAGTAAAAATTACGACTTGACAGTTATAAAATAGAATTTAAGAATTCAAATTTAGTTGAACAACTGCACGATAAATTTGTATTGGAATCATTACCGATTTTTTTTCAAACCTTATTTGAAGATAAATAATAATAAAATAAAATCTCATTTTTGATCCAAATATGACAAATAATGAATCAACTATAAATCTTTTTCGTCCAAAATGATGAGAAACAGCATTTTAAAAAAAAGGTTTTATGATTAATTCATATGTAAAATAGAAATAACGCACATAAAAAAAAATAATATATACATAAAAAATATACCACATAAAAAAAAAGCCCTTAACTCTCATAATGGCTCAAATTTTTTCCATTAAAAAAAAAATTAGCATTTTTGCAGAGAAAAAGAGCTAAAGCTTGCAATTAAATCGCAAAATAAGTATAAAAACGTTTTGAATGTTGTTTTATTTTATTTATAAATTTATAAAATCAACCTCCTTCTCTCTTTATAGTTATAACCACATTAATAATTCTAAAAGATTATCGCTTTCTAACTCGGAATTATACTTTAAAAAATCTTCCTAAATAAAAGGAATTTTTTTTTTTTTAATTTAAGAATTCCATGAATCCAACAGTTTATTTGCTATCTTAGAAGTATTATTTATATCAATTTTTTTTATAAAAGGTCATGATTTATGAACGAACATTTGAATGCTTTCATTTGCCATTGACCGAATTTTTAGAAAAGAATTTCTGTAGAAAAATTAAAGCAAATATCAACGAACATTAAAATGACTCTTGAGTGTAATATATTTAAAAATTACAATTATTTACGTTGTCACATTTCTTCGAACGTTGATATAAAATTACGCAATTTCGTAGAGTAATTTGCTGCAAAATTCCCACTGCGCTTTTTACCACTTTAAGTATGAATCTTGGAAACAAAAATTAAATAAAATACAATGAAAAAAATTACGTATTTTATATCAACTGTAACTCATCAAGTGATAAAAGGTTGGAAAAATAATAAAAATAAACAAAACATACATATATGAGTTGCATTTAAGTTATTAAAAGTTAAATCACGAATGAAAAGATGTCATATATTCAAGACATATCGCGTCATTTTTTTTTTTTTTTTTTTTTTTTAAGAATAATGACCTAATCTACAATGACAACATTTATAAAGAGATACTATTAAGTAAAAAAAATATGTATATATATATATATATATATATATATATACTAGCGTTGACATAAAATAAAAAAAAGGAAATGTGCACTCGTGTGTTAATATTTCGAAAGAGATTAAATTCTACTGAATGAATCTTCATTTACTACTGCATTTCTGTAGATAAGATTAAAATATTTTGCCATAATTTATTAATTTAATTCGCAAAATAAAAGACAACCTAGTCATTTTAGGGGAAAAAAATAATAAGTATCATATTAATAAAAAGTCATATAAAAGTAATATATTATTCTTATATCATTATGTTATTATTTAGTTATTTTTAGTCGCCGTCTTCCAAAGTAAAGGGAAATATAATTGAATATATTCATTTCACGTGCAAGCATAAAATGATTTGAAAACCATATTAAAATTCGATAAGAACTGAGTAACATCACATTACTTCTGATTTTTGATATGTAAGGTCTGCAATTTACAATATTTACAACCTTAACGTATTTTATTATCAGAATGACTTCTAATACGAAATTCATGATAAATTAGATTTTAAAATGTAGCTTTAAGTTGTGAGAAACATTATCTAAAGAAAATAATGAGGAAGAAAAACAAATCTGACATTTCTATGAAGAGATGAAAGACAACTTCCATAGCGGAAATCAACACTAGATAAAAAGTTCTTCATAAAATAAACATCTTGATAAATATCGCAGTTTTGAGAACGAAGAGAAATTTCGATTTAGTGGTATGATTTTTGTATTGAACCAATACTTTTTTTTCCCCCAAAAAAAAATAGGAAAAATTATTATCTACAATATTAAAACAAGTAATATAAAAAAAAAATTTAAGTCAATCCCTACTTTTTTTCACTATATTGCAGAAAGTCCTTTATAAATAATTTTCATTCATTTTTTTTTTTTTTTTTCAAGTTAGAAAAATTCTCTCTCTCACACATACACACTTTCCATCTCTCTCACTAATTTATTCACATGTTTCATTTTCCATTTTGTTCCCTCCTTGACTCAGAATAGAACTCAGAAGGAAAAAAAGCATCAGAAAAAGAGATTTTTTTCCGGCGATCTACACGCTTCGCCACTGACGGTATTTATTCCTAAATTTATATCCTGCTAAATATCTTATATAAGAGAAATTTTTTCTCCCATGTAAAACTAAAATTAATTAATCAAATTTAATGAATGAATTAATATTTGAAAAAACTGTATTAACATCAAGTATCATCCACTACAAGTTTAAAAAAATGTATTTGAACTTGAGTGGATGAATAAAAAGTATTTTATTAACGTCTGAAAATTGGAACAAGATATATAAATATATATAGGGAGAGTGTGAACTAATAACAGGAATTGAAAATGCAAGCGATTTTTAATATATTTTATTTAATTTGTGCTTTTTTTAAAATCTGGGAATTAATTAGGGAATGTCTTTGATAAAAATAAAGAAAAGTTATACCCACTAAAAAGAATAAACTGATCTTTTAATACAATAGAGTCGAAAGCTTTGTATTGCTATTATGTGCATAAATAATTTAAAAAACTTAACAGTTTGTAACAGAAAGTAAAATTTTCAATTTCAGATTACAGATCAAAATTTAACCTCAATTTTAACTAATTTTTAAACTTGTAATATTTAAATTCATGTAAAACTTATTTTGCAGCTCTCAATAATTAACTGCGAAAATAGCTTTATATATATAATTATTATTTATTTATTAGTGTGTATTTATTTAGTGGTGTTATCATATATATAATAACACCACTAAATAAAAATGCTGTCTATTTTTTAGGCCTTACATAAAGAAAATAGCAAATACAAATGATAAAAAATTGTACTATGTAATTTACAGAAAACATCGGTAATTACTATAATATTTAGAAACATTTGAGTATATATCTATACAAATCGCGAGCATAAGTTTTTCACTTTTATTAAAGCACACAAGAGTCACTGACTGAGAATTTCATTGCCCAAGACTAAGACGAGTTTTTCTAGAAATAATACCCTTGAGCTTGAGAGGTAAACCTCGGTCAAAATAAGAATTCAAAGAAGCTACAAAACGAATTTTATGATTTAGTAGAGTAATATAAGTTCTTTTTTCTATCTCCCACACAGGTTAATAGTGGATGATGAAAATGTGAGCTTTGACACTTCGGTAAATTGCTCAAAACAAATAAACCGGTTGCCATTCCCAGAAAATCCTGTTATTAGATTTAGAAGGGAAAAAAAAATTAGCTAAAATTATGAAAGAAATCCATTCTAACATTTGCCACGACAAATAAATTTATTATATATAGATATGATACATGACTTTTAAAATTTACTTTTATAAGCAGCTTATATATAAATTAAAATTCGTAAGACCAATACTGTCGATAATAATTAACAATAAAAGTAATTAATTTAAATAAAGAAACCACATACAATAATTAAAATTTTTAAAATTAGCAAATTGCAGATGCTAATTCATGTTTTAACAAAGATCTATAATCATATGTAAAAAAAAATATAAGAAAAGACGCAATAACATTTTACATACGGACGCATTTTTTCGACTCTCAATGTGCTAAAGGTACCAATTATTAAAAATAATTAACATTTTCAAACATATACATAAAAAAAAAAATCAACAAAATTCTAAGCAGACAATAAAAAGAAACAAAATTGCTTAGAAAAAGGGCATGAGAATCACAACTTTTAAGAAGAAATCGATAAAAGGAAGAAAAAAAATTAACAATTTATACGAGTCTTGTTATGGAAAATATTTATATGTTCCTCCGAAACATGTCATTATAGAAAATATATTAATTAAATAATATTTTTTACATTAAAATTATAATTTCACAAATAATAAAGTACATTTGTCCGATATTAAAAAAATTCAAGTTTTATTAAATTTGTATAAATATCATCAAAATATCGTTTCCAAAAAAAAAAAAAAAAAAAAAAAAAAAGGAATACAGCTTTTTTTTATTGAATCAAACTATTTTTTTTTTTATTGCTGAACTAACTTTTTATTTAAATAATCAATTATTTGAAAATTATACACTATTCTACTTTTAAAATATCAACTAAAGTTTTTATAGCTTTTACTATCTTTTGCGCTTTTTTAACAAGGCATACAGAGTGAGACCAAAAAATCAATTTCGTGAATGTGCAATTTTTCATAACCGAACTTGGAAAGTTACAAAAACTTGCTACCCCGAAAAAATAATGAGAAGGCCCAGATACTCCATTACCTACTTCCCGTATTAAACTCCACTCCCATATTAAACCACTCAAAATTCGGGGAAATACATCCCCTTAATGATATAAAACACTTAACGAGCTTCAGCACGAAAGCCATACATCACACTACCACGCAACAACCAGCAACTTCGTCCACCCCCAATAAAAAAAAAGATTTCAATCTCAAAAACCAAACGATATTAAGAACGTTTCGAAAATCTTCTTTGGAATTCTGTTACGAAACCATGAAGTGTTGAAGATATCAAGAAGTTAAATCAAACTAAAAATAAAATACATGTGGATTTATTCTAAAACCAGCTGTTCCAATCAATAACAATAGTCAGACACACCCACCCACCCACCCACAACCATAGGAAGAATTCCGAGTGACATTTTGGCTGGCATCTACTTATATCGATCGCAAGCCAGACGCCAGGTAGACTAAATCAATATAACAACGTTCAATGCCACGCCACAAGGAGCGTTGTCCTCAGTCTGTTGTACGATACTAAACTGTAATAGTTAGGTTTTAGTTAAGACTTTTCTTCCTAATATATTCATCAATCTCCTTTTTAGAATGCATCAGCAGTTATCGACATGCATGAAAAACAAAATGTTAATCCATTCTCAGAACACTTTTTTTAATCCTCAGTGGACCACAGACAACGATTGTAGCCCAACTTTAATTTAACGAGACTAACCATTATCTAATGAGAAAGCATACATCTAAATATTAAAAAAATATCTTATTCAGAGTTTATATAATAATAAATAATAAAATAAAGTGAAATATGTATACGTTAAGATAATTTTATGTACTAATCGGTAAATAAATTACAGAAGGGACAAGTCCCATGACAAATCTGTTAATCACTTATTTTTATTAAATAAGAATTAGATGGCAAAAATTGTTTTGGAATTATACTCAAAGAAGTAGAAATCAGCAAAGTAATTCCATTTATTTATCCTTCAAATTTAATGTCAAGTAAGAGGTTAAAATTAATTTCCATCAGCTGTTCCAAGATTGAAACATAAAACAATTTTTTATTTTTAAACAATAAAATCGATTAACATTTTTATTTTTAAAATCAGATTATAAAAATTTAGGCAAGGTGTATCTCGCATAAAATATGTACTACACAAAAAAACCCAATATTCCATGAATTTGTTTATTTGTTATATTGTTATATAATACAAAATAATTAAAATATTCTGTTTTTATTAATGCTTCCCTTATACACCAAATTATAAATCACGATTCTAGTATTCGAGATATATCTCAGAGTACAGCCGAATTCGAGATTTAAAAAAAAAAATTCTTAAATATTTGATAATATTCCAAGCCATAAACTTGACAAATAATTATGTGCGAATAGCATTTCACAGAACTGCCAAAATTAATCTATTAATTGATCGAAATTCTACCAACGATTTTAATCTTTTCCAGTGAAAGTGAATCATTTATCGTCATTTATCAGTATGTAGTCTAGACATCGATAACCGATCAACATCAATCCTATTATAAATTTTTTTTAATAATGGGAAATACAAAGAATGCATTCGTTAATTCGATGAAATGCTGATTATGCGAATGCAACTATAGAACTGCAATAAAGTCGTGATAACGTTTCTGCTTTTAATTGCACATCTAATTTACAAATCATACATTTTGAAATGATTCAAAAAAATTGGCGAAATATTGGAATAAATAAAATAAAAGTCATTTTACTCCCAAAACGAAAAAAAATTAGCAATTGAAAATAAGATAAAAGAAACAAAACTCATCAAAAAAATATTTTACAATGAAAGTCATGTATTATAAATTTTACAATTTAAAAGAAAAATTAATTTTAGCAAATTATTAGCTAAACTATTCCATTTCAATATTTAGGGCTTGTAATAAAATTCCAAAATGAAAAACAACAAAAATAAAATCGCTTATTGGGAAAAAGTGACAAACACTTCAAAAGTAATAAAAAAAAAGTCATTTTAGTATATTACTTATTCACTACGATCATATGACCCCAGGCAAACGAGAATATATTAATGCTTATCAAAAACAAGAGAATGACACTAGATGAAAGAAAACGAAACTCATAAAATTGATAAGACAATACTTGAAGATAATATGCAAGAAAACTTTGTGTTTATATCGTATGACACTTTAAACCGCAATGTGATAAAATAGAATTTGAATTAAAGCGTCTGATCTGGCACGCAAAGCTTTTTTTTTTCCCGAGAGATAAGGTATTTTAGATAATAACGCCCTTTTGTATATTTATTCCTTTGCAATCCAATATTTGGTATTCACACGAAAGTTAATATATAAATATTTTCTCTGAATCACAGAATTCAAACTTGTCTGTCCTTTTAGCATTTAAAATTTTTGTATGTTTAGAATATATTCTGTTGATTGACGATTTTTAAGTTGACGATCACTTTAAATAGCAAATGTATAGATTCTCCTCTACACATCAATTTCAGAAATGATTATTTTTCATTAAAACAATTTTAAATATACTCGATTAAATTCTTTCTCTTTTGCCACTTTATTTCTCTTATAAAACAAACTATTATTATTATTAACAAACTTTATTTCTCTTATTAAAACACTATGAAAAATACTGCAAATTTTTTTTAAAAACCATTTTGGAAGAAAATTTTAACTTTTTTTTCACCAAATAAAGTTGTGAAAATTTGATTGGAAACATTTTAGAATTCCAAATTGTCAACGCCAATTTTTAAGAAGCTTTATAATATAAAAAGAGTAATCACCACAAAACTAATAATGATTTAAAATTAGCCAACAATTTTTCACAGTAATATTGAATAGCAATCATGAAGTTATTAAATAAATAGATAAAATAAAGACTGGACATTTCGCAATATTAATTTTCGATTTTCTCTATCTCTCTGTGTATATATATATATGTCCACCACACCTACTAGGATTTATTAAACTTATTTTCATAGTCCTTTTAAAATTTAAAATTTTTGAGCTTTTGAAATAAGCTAAAAGAACATAAATTAAGAAAATGTAACATTAGAGAGTTTTTTGCATAACGTTTTTTTTTTTATCTCCCTCACGCGCATGCTCATAGAAAACATTACAGATACGCATGCGCAATTTCCTATGAGCATGCGCGCTAGGGAGAAAAAAATACCGGACGATAAAAAAACGTTTTGTAAAAACTCTAATATTTTAAAGCAGATTTTTTGAATCCGTTATTTATTAATCAATTGTTGAAATTCAAATAAGTTTTGGAAAAGAAAAATAAGTGTACTTAGCTTTATATATAGAGAAAACAAAATGTACTACGAATAATCAAAAATTTACTTAAAAAAATAATAATTTTAGCTAATGTCCCAGATATATGAAATTTATTCAAATAAACATTTTCTTGTTATGTACTAAATCCAAGCTATATATTATTCAAAATAATGAATCATAAAACAGAATGTGAAAATCTAGAATACGATTTCACCATTTCCTGTATCAACAAAGAAAAAACCGTATTAATTTCATTTTTTTTTTTTTTTTTTTTTTAACATGTAAGGTTGAGAACTTGATACAACAGTAGAAATCAAACCTACAAAACAACAAATTGTCTCGCACATCAGTGCCAAAATTCAACTTCACGGAAGTGGAACTAATTGAATCACCACATGTTGACTCATCGTAAAAAAAAAAAAAAAAAAAGAAAAAAAAAAAAAAAAAAAATCCTTTAACGTATACTTTTAATTTGTAGCAATCAAGTGTCTTTTTCAATTCTCTAAATAATTTAACCTTGTTTAATAATTTAACAATACACAAATTCGTTGCTTCACTTCTCGCAATTGATGGTGACGATTTAGAATTTGTCCATAATGTAATAAATATTAAGACTGGATTTATAAACGATCGGCAATCAAAATTTAACTATTAACAAAATGCATGAGTTTACTGAACTTTGTCCTATGCCGTCCTTTATTTTTCTTAATTGGTGTAATTGGTTTGAAATTCTTCCTAATATGATTTATATCAATAACTACGTATTCTAGGTTGGATTTATGTTTAAATGATAGACAATCGAAATATTTTAATTGCTATAAATATTATGAATAAAAATAAATTGCTTAGTGTAAATCCAATCATGGAATTTCTAAAACATTTTTATATATCAGCAAAATTTTATTCAATCGATTACTCATATATTTTAATTGGGCCTTCACCTGTCAGAAATGTTTGGTAATCATGCATACAAATCTTACCATTATAAATTATAATGAGCACACGTTCATTATAAATGCAAACAGAGGAGAAATTATTATACATCAGTTTATTGAAAACATTCAACATAAATAATATAAATATAATTTTATAATTTTTCTTAGTTAAACTTTTACAGCCTATTTATAGCTTAGAAATCATGGGGAAAAATACTTTATTAACTTAAATTTGACAGCAAGCTTCTTCATTTTTTTATAAGTTATATAACAAAAATTCATTAATTATGAAATTGTGTTACATTTCATAAATTAAATTATTAAAATAAATTAAAATAATTATTACTCAAGAACCATAAAGAATATTTACAAAAGAATACATATTTTAAAAATTAATTAATTTACAGTTTTTTCCCCAAAAAATTGTTCCTACTAAAATAAAATTTAATCTTTCAAATTTTAGCTTTCTTTTTAAAAAATTGACTTGATAAAAAAAAAAAAAAAAAAAAAACAATTTACAATTTATTTTGATCTTCCAACTAATCTGGCAAATTGTCTACAATTACTCATTCACATCAAGAATACACAGTTTTACATTGCAGTAAATACAAAGAAAAATAACTAATATCTACTATATTTATTTTACTTCCTTATTATCTAAAAAAATGAAATTGCTGTTAATATTTATAAACAGATATAGATAGTCTATAATTATGAAAATAGTTTTTTTTTTTTTTTTCCAATTACATTTTAAATACTGATATAGAAATAAACACTTATACAGCTATTTAAAATAACACAAACTATTTTGAAACTGCTAACTCCAACTAAATAAAAATTGACTCCACAAGTACATTCATAAAATTATCATCAAACTATAATTGAATCACTGATTCCAAAAATCACATAATCGATTATTTTTCAAAACTATGTTTGCTGTTTTTACATTCTACTTCTATTCTTCTAAATTCTATTACATTCTATGCTTATGCTGTTTTTATATCTAATCACATTTCTACACGTTCTGAATCACTGATGCAATCAGTTGTAATAAACATAATGTATCATTAATTAGGCATATCAATATTTCAGTAATATTACATAATCATATGAAGAAATAACTAATAAAAGATTGCTTTGATAAGAATCTCATTTACATTGATATTTCCTGAATGCCTTTTAATATTTATAAAATAACTATCATATCACATTTCAAATTGAATTAATATATTATGTATATATATTAAATATACATCAACTTTCATCAGTGCCGGATTTAGACTAAAAGAGGCACTAGGCTATTCCACTTATGAGGCCCTTTCCCCTCCCTGTTTTTAGAATAGTGTAATTTTAATTTTGCTAACAATTTGAATGTAGGCCCCTCTTGATCTTGAGCCCTAGGCTGAAGCCTAGTTAGCTTATAGGAAAATCTGGAACTGACTTCCATACAAATATTAAATATATAATAAATTACTTTTCTTATTTCCATGTTACAAAAAAAAAAAAAAAAAAAAAAAGATTCTCTACTTAACTGTAAAAATGTATACTATGCAAGCATTTTTTTTTTTTTTTTATTCTTCAATAGATTAAAATTTTTAAAAAATATTACACACTGCATATAATTTCTGCACCTCAATGCTTCAGGTGTACAGAAAACTAGCAAGTAAAGAAGACTATTTTCAAAATTCACTTATACCTTTTTAGCTGAATAGCATGATTAAATTATACATATAACTTGATTCAAATTAATTATATAATAATAAAATATAATCTATACAGAAGAAAAGGTATAAAAATGATTAGTACAAGTCTGGAATAAATTTTTTCAAAAGTAATAATTTTTTAATTAAAAAATTCGATATTTTTTAACCCAATTTTTAGCACAACTTTTCAACCATCTGGCATTCATTTATCAAACAAATAGAATACTGATAAAATTAAAAAAAAGTGGGCAATATTGTTTTTTATTAGTTATATCCACATTTTTCTTACAATTTAACCGAGTCTATACAGTAATGGAGAATATTCATCAGTTACTATATTAACAAGCACATATGTTCTGTTTAGAATATTTAGACTTCTATACTTCAATATATTTTAGAAAATTATTAAATATTCAATTTAGTTTCTTTATACCAAGTGTGGAGAATAATTCTTATTTTTTTTAACAGATAGTTCTGCAACAAAGGGTTGGTCATATGTCATTTTGCTACAATGACAATACCTTTCAAAATGCTGTTGATTTTTAAACAATTTTGAGTTGACTACATAGTTAACACACTAAAAAGGAAGACTTTTGAGTAATCAAGAGCATTTGTAACATGTACTGCTCCTCTTGTTTAATCAAAAGAAATTATGCTTATGGAAACTTATGGTGATGATGCCCCAAACAAAAATGTTTGTACACATTGGTTTGGTGAGTCGAAAGTGAACTTTCGACTTGAAAAACAAAGTATATCCAGGTGAACCAAAAATTACGAGCTACAGATACCAGGTGGGACAGTTAATATCATTACAAAATGATCAATTTGAATCCTGCATTGATTGAAATGATTAGAATAGATTGCAAGACACATTTGAGTGATTTTTCAGGCCCATAACACACAGCGAAAGTGGTGAGTGACATTTCTGTAGATGGACTGGGAACTCATGCCCCACCCGCCAACTACGATATGACTACTACATATATTTCGACTACTACTTGTTTCACGCACATTCATGAAACACTAACAATTGCAAAGATGTAAAAAATGGCTTTATGACTGGACCACCGCAGAAGATGTAAGGTTTTTTTGAGATGCTATCTACAAATTATCAGAGATAAAGAAGGTGTGTGACTTTAAATAAACCTTTTTTTCCCTTCTCTCAAATTAAACATGTTTTTTTTAAAGAAAAAAATAAGAATTATTAATCATTACATATAATAATATAGATTTATTTTTATTGTATTCTAAAATGTAAATTTTATAAAATTCTATATTTAAATAATTTTTTTAACATTACTTGAATTGATTAATTCTACTTCATAATTAACTTAAAACTCTCTTAAATTTTGAAATAATAGCATGGTGGAAGGTATGTAGGTATATCAGAGGTATGATTTCAAATTATACAGTAGCATTTTCTCACTATGAAAAAGTATTCAATTTGCATATTTTATAAAAATAAATTAATAATTTACTTTTGTCATGTGTATTAGATTTTAGTAATGCATATATTAAAAATGCATTCAAAAAACTTAGGTATCATGTGCAACAAATAATATTATAAATGCACAACTATATTACTTTACTCTTTATAGAATAGCATTACAATAGTTTAAAATTGATAATATATATTAATTAAAATTAAGTGTATAAATAAGTATTAATAGAAATATATTAGAAATAAGTACTTAATGCACATTGAATTAAAATTTCAATCAGTTATTTCTATAGAATAGCAAATAAAAAAGTTTAAAAAAATTCTGTGACATACAGCCTCACTGAGAAAAAAGAACTTATTTAATAACATAATATACTTACTAATTTAAAATATTAAATTAAGTAATCAACTCGCAAATTCAATTATAGCTGTATAACAAGCTAATAAAATCTCCCAAGTAATAACAATAAATGTATAAAATTAAGAAAAAATGCATAACACAGTTTCAGAACACATATTAATATAAAATTAATAATTTATGTAAATATATAGATAGCATATTTGAACATATCATTTCCATAGCATAAAAATTATCTAAACCATATTACACTTCAAAATCTTATAAAAAAATAAGTAATTTTTACTTAGAACAAACAGTAGGTGATATATGGTAAAAGGCTTTTAAGGATGCAAGATGCTACACGACTCCACCCACGCTTGAAAATACTGCTTTTCAAAGATAGGTAAAAATATAAAGATTTAACACAAAGAACAATAATTTAAAAATAAATCGAAGCTATCATGAATTAATGATTAAAGCTTACCGGTGTCGCTTAATAATTAATACCAAGATCGTACGACGAATGCAGCTTGATAATTAATAACATTCGAAAGCTTTCGATAACAGAAATAAACATACAATGAAGAGAAATAATGCAATATTTAACTGCGATTCACGTATGAAATATCCGTTTCTAGATCAAACACTTATAAGAGTTCAATCGGATAATAAATATTTATGAGCACGCCGCATGAAGGAGAATAAAAAAAATAACAAACACAGGCCGCCGCTAGTCTTAGTATCGTACTGAGATTTACTTTAAAGGAATATATCCAATTAAACAAAAATTAAAGAACATAATTTTCAAAAGATAAATATTTGTTTAATTTAATAATCATATTTAAACCAAACCATAATTATTGACACAAATTTAGAAAACTAAATATTACCTGCGCCCACTCCCAAATGAGCTGATTCGAGAACGGTTCGGTATATCGCCAGGGTGCGGTGATTTGACACCGTTGCCAATATTCTGAACAGAAAGTGGCGTGTACTTCTGGTTTCGGAATTACACGGATATTAAATTAATAGTTTAAAAAAACTAAAAAACACGCTTTTAGAGTGAATCAAACTAAAAAGTAAAAAATAATTGTTAACATAAGAATAAAATGACTGACGAGAAAAGGAATGTCACTGTTCTAAAAGCGTGGCATGCTTTGTATGACATTTTTAAACTAACTCTGCATTTCGGAATGACACTAGTGAAAAATTATAACGATTGATATCGAGCACCCCACGCTTTTAGAACAGGGACATTCATTTTCTCGTCAGTCATTTTATTCTTATGTTAACAATTATTTTTTACTTTTTAGTTTGATTCACTCTAAAAGCGTGTTTTTTAGTTTTTTTAAACTATTAATTTATTTTTTTACTTTTTAGTTTGATTCACTCTAAAAGCGGGTTTTTTTAGTTTATTTAAACTATTTATTTATTTTTTACTTTTTACTTTGATTAACTCTAAAAGCATGCTTTTTAGTGTTTTTAAACAATATTTAAATGAGGTCCCGGTACGGAGGAGTGGAACTATAGTACTTACAATAATTTAATTGGGAGTAAAACAAAGGCTAAATGCGAATAGTCCGTTGTGCCACTGTCCCACGTAGGTTTGTATGTCTTTACTGAATACTTTCATTCTACATGGGTTAAATTGCCCTTCATAAGTTAAAATGAAATCACTCATCCTGACGATCCTAATCATGATGAGATAATAGACTTATCAAACTATTTTAGTGTTGTCGGTCCTTGATAAGTCTACAACGTTCAAATTAAATCTTCATCGCTTAAAGTAGGGCAAAATCGAGCCCAAAGAGTCAGTTACAAACAAACATACAGGTGAAACTAATATAAAAGCATATTAAAAAGAATCAACTGTTTTCTTTCTGAAAGATGCCTGTAAATGTTTCTTTGCAGCTTAAATGGTGTATATGAGGAGAAACAGATCTCCAGGGGAAAAAGTCAGTTACATACATACATACAAACATACAGGTGAAGCTAATAAAAGCGTATTAAAAAGAGTTTAAAAATTCAGAAAATATTAAATATATTCGTAAGATACAGCAATAAAAACTTTAGCAAACTTTAAATAAGAATTTAAAAAACATTTCAAAGAGAATTATTTACATTAATATCGTATATAGCACCATCTTTTAAGAAAATTATAAACAAGAAATGATTAGATTTAGTTATTTAAAAAAATTGAAATATACATTTTTTTATTTTCAGCAAAAGATTAAAGTTTGGCAATCAATTTTTAATAACAAACTGATATCACCAAAAGCCGAAACTTCATTGTTGTAGAAGTTTTGACAGTTGAGAAAGGTTTGATGGGGAGGATGTCTCTGTTGCTTTGTCCAATTGCTTTTCTTTGGCTTTCCAAAGGATGTGAAGTACTTTATAATTTTTTTAATATATTTCTTTATTTTTGTAAGCTACCTATATTTTTTCTTTTTTATTTATTTGATTGTCTTTTTTTCAAATAATTTTTTTTCGTGTTCATCATTTCTGTCCTTACAGAACAAACTGTTTTCTATCTAGCATTGCTCGAGTTCATAATTTTTCTTCCCTGTAGAACAGACTGTTTTCTATTTAGCATTTTTTATTTTATTAATTTTAACGTTGAAAGTGACACCTCCAATTCTTTTTTATGCAATGTATCTCAAGGGTGAAACTACATTTCAAAACGGAACACAATATTTTAGATCTATAAATCTCTTCCCAACACGAAGCACAATTATTTACCCTTATATTTGGGGTTCTGGATGGAATAATTCAAAAATCTCATCCAGTATTAATTTAACCTTAAAAGTCATGATACTTGAATAACAAGAGTATCACCAATTGTTTATCGTACAATTGCTTTAACATCCATTTTAAGTAAAATTGTGACATATAGTTTACCGTGGATTCCGAACCACTCACAAAAATCTATGCATTTCCAGCATTCGATCCTGAAAGCTGTGGTTCCAAATGCCAAAGCGCGACCCAATTGGCCATCAAGCCGCACATAATGCAGAGGAAGTATACAAAATGAAAGAGGTACATTTTGAAATAATAGACAGATGTTACGGACTGTGTTTGATAAATAGTAATTCTAATACTGCTACAGGAAAAATAGATATAGACTTATTACTTTTATAAATGGCAGATCATAATGATCATATAGTTCAATTAAAATATTTTGAAATCTTCAAATTATCCTGTCAGTTACTCTCGATACGTAGTTATTAGCACGTTTAAATGATTGCTGCAGCAAGTGAAAAAAGGCATTAGAAGTTTAAGGGTTATTGATATCAGAGGTGGCTTGATCAGCTTGTTTGTGATCTGTTCTGTTTGTGATCATCTAAATCTGTTACAATGACAGACTATAACCATTGAATATAACAGTAGTGCTGAAATATACAATTCTCAATGTAGCAATGGAACCGACGTACCATCTGTGTTCTTCTGTCAAGTATGTTTATCGACATAAAGGAATTATTGATCATTGCACTTAATCATAAAGGTTGGGCTACTGACATTTTGAAAAAGACAGACGAGAATCGTTTTGCTTTCCAAGTAAGCGATGTTTACTTGAAAATATGCGATTGGATTTGCTTTTATTTAAATTTCTCTGAAAGTGCTACTGGTAAAACAAAGTTTGTGTACGAAAGTTGACAAATATTATTTTACAGATGTATGAATGCATTTAAAAAAAACTTATTCTGTAATTTAAACGTGTGTGCAGATATTAACAATTTATAACATGCTAATTTTTTCCCTAAACGTGTGTTTTTGTTTAAGCCTTTTCATGTATTTAAAAATCGCTGAAAATAAATTTAAAAAGATTTTAGTTGTAGTATTGTAAATACTAACAAAAGTTAGATCTTCTTTGTATGTACAGCGGCCAGTCAAAATGTTTCCTGAATTTCATTATAACTCTTTATTGCCACAATATAGGAGGTGCACATTCACTTAGTAGTCTTCAAAGTAAGCTCCTTCAGATCACACACACTTGCTTCAATGCTCCCGCCATTGCTGGAATCAACGATGAAAGTTCTGTTGTAGTATCTTCCGAAGTTGGTTTTGTTGTCTTCTATGGTGTCAAAACGGTTTCCTATGAGTCCCCTTTTGATCTTGGGAAAAAGTAAGAAATCGGATGGCTCTAAATCCGGTGAATAGGGAGGCGGGTGAAGAAGTGGAAGGCTCTTGTCTGCAAGCCATGTCAGCACAACAATCGATGCTGGAAGTAGCATTGTTGGGATGCAATGACCATCCTCTTTGACATTTGACAGAACATTTTCTTCGGATTGCCTCCCTCAGTCTTTTCAAAACTTGCACGTAAAAAGAACCATTAACAATTTGTCCAGATGGTACAAATTCATGGTGCACCACATCTTAATTGTTGAAAAATGAATCACTTTTGAAAAATAAATCACTTTAACATCACTTTTGTTTTGGATTTAACATTATGTGATTTCTTTGGTTGAGGAGAGGACGCTGTGACTTGCATTTTTGTCACCGGGTCGTAGGGGCACACCCAGATCTCATCATCAGTAGCGATTGTTTCAAGAATCGTCGGGCCTTTTTTGGGTTTTTAAAAACATTCGGCCACAGTCAAGCTGCTTGTTATGAATTCCTGTAGTAAAAAAAAATGCTGTGACAGTAAAAATGTAAATAAATTATATTGTGATAATAAATAGCTACAAAGAAATTACGGAAACTATTTGACTACTTCGTATATGTTTTATTAGCACACTAAGCACAAAATAAATCTTTTTATTTTTGTATCGTGAATGTCAATAATTATACAAATCGATAAATTCTGAGCATATAAAATTTCTTCTTTTAGATCACAGTCAGATTTTTTTTTACTTCCGATGACAAGTTTACAGAACAACAGTTGTCATTAAAAAAAAATAAAAATATATAAAAGAACAAGATAGAAACAAATGACATCAGTTAATCCATCCGCTTAAATCTGGCAATCCAATAAAGCTCCCATAAAGAAACAGGAGGGAGTGCAGAACAGGAAGCAAGGTGAGACATGTCCATTTCTTCCTGGTTATCACACAGGACACAGTTTAATTCTGTGAAGGTGCTTGCGGAGACAATCGTGACCACAGAAAAGCCGTAGCAATGTCACCGATTTTTAAATTCCTACTATTAGTTCATATTCTCCCTATATACATCTTGTTCAAATTTCCAAAAGTTATTAAACTACTTTTTATTCATCCACTTAAATGCAAATACATTTTTTTTTAATTTGTAGTGGATGACACTTGATGCTAATACAGTTTTTTCAAATATTAAAATTTAATTAATTAATTTTAGTTTTTTTCAGATTTAAGTTGAATATATCTAATAATAGATGGCGCCAGATGTAAGAGGAAAATTTCAAATTTATTTGTGAAGGACTTTTCTGTAATATAGTGAAAAAAAAGTAGGAATTGACATAATTATTTTTTTTTCATATTACTTGTTCTCTAGGTCATTCAGGGATATCATGAATAGGATCTGGTAGGAGCATAAATAGGAGCTGGTGACTTTTTCTAGTGGCAGCATCCTCAGAAAAGGAGCACCTAAGGATCTTTTTAATCAGATATTCGCAATTAGATTACTGGAAACAAAAAAAATAATAAAAATAAGTGGTTTACCTCAAATATTCTAAACAAGTGGGCTGAAAAGTTCCTAGGCTAACACATAGATGGCGCTACTAGTATTAAATCCATATGATTTTTAGTTAGCCCTAACCTTCAAAAGACACGTGTATAAATTTGACAGCTGTTGCACTATTAGTATGTGAGTTACAGCATTTTTAGTGAAGTTATAGCATTTTTAGTGAAGTTATAGCATTTTTAGTGAAGTTATAGCCTTTTTAGTGTTCATCACGTGCAGTCCACTCGGTTGGCTGTCGATTGGACTCCGGTGTGAAATGATGGAGCCATGCTTCATCCATTGTCACATATCGACGCAAAAATTCGGGTTTATTACGATTGAACAGCTCCAAACACTGCTTAGAATCATCAATTCGTTGTAGTTTTTAGGTCGATTGTGAGCTCGCGCGGTACCCACTTTGACCCAGAGCTTTCGCATATCCAAATATTCATTCACGATATGTCCGACACGTTCCTTTGATATCTTTAGGGTCTCAGCTATCTCAATTAACTTCACTTTACGGTTATCAGAAATTATTTTGTGGACTTTTTTGATGTTTTCGTCGGTAACAGCCTCTTTGGGGCGTCCACTGCGTGCATTTCGCCTCATTTAAATTTAGCAAACCACTTCTCTACGGTTGATTTTCCTGGTGCAAAGTCCGAATAATGTTTATCAAGCCAAGCCTTGACTTCAATAGTATTTTTTTTCGCCAAAAAGCAATGCTTTCTAAAACACACGAAATTCCTTTTTATTCATTTTTTCAAGCTAACAAAAGTTGCTTCACTAAAAATGCTATAACTCACATACCAATAGTGAGACAGCTGTCAAATTTATACACGTGTCTTTTGAAGGTTAGGGCTAACTAAAAATGAAATAGATTTAATACAGTAGCGCCATCTGTATGTCAGCCTACGAACTTTTCAGTCCACCTATTATATTGTACAATATTCTTTAAAAAAAAAAGAATATAATATTCTTTTTTAAGAATATTCTTTAAAGAACAACTTCAATCAAATTTTAAAAAAAGGTAGATTCAAATATGAAGTACCATTTTTTTTCTTAAATTTCGTATCTAAACATTTCTTTAGTTGCAATCATTTAATTCTATTCGTTGAAAATTTTTAAAATTGAAAATATCTCAATTTAGTTTAATTATCGATTTGATTTATCGTAATCTTTTGTTCTTCTTGCACAAAATTTCTTTCTGTATCAATTTAAAAGCTGCAAGAACAGACAGAAGGAAAATAAATCCTGAAATCAAGATTCAGTATCTTCCAGTAAAATAAAAGTTTTTTCATGCCAATAAATAAAATAACATAAATGAATTTTCAAACATATTTCTTCGTGACTGTAACATAAGATTTGATTTACAATTAAGCATACAAATTATACATTGAATTATGTAAATTTATCACGAAAACATTATTTATGATCGTTATTAATGGAGAAATTATGAAAGTTTTCCAGTTAAAGTACATTTTGTTTTATTTTCACATCGTTCTAAATAATTATATTTAAAAGTGTTATTTTGAGGTTTCGCGAAAATTATTTCTCAAAAATGCCGGCAAATGAATTGAACGAGCAGAATAATTCTTTCGATTTTTCTCACGACTGAAAGTAAAAAATAAAAGTAATTTGCAATTTCGTGTTTTTATAAAAATTGTTTATCGTATATGGATAAATAAATTCAATAATTGCTCTATCATTACAATTCTTTATAAATCTGTCTGACTAATCTTAAGCATGAGATTATTTAGTTTCAGAAATTTATTTAATGTTTTTTTTTAACATAAAAAAAAAACCAAAACTATTTATTTTTTAATTAAAAATTATTAATTTTTAAAAATTATTAATCATTTCATTATCGCTATATTATCTAACTTTAATTTATTATCTTAACTTTTATTATTAACACATTATCTTTTTTATTAAATAGCAAACGAGTTTTATTTTTATTTTACTGTTCTTAATTAATGTTCTTTATTATACAAATTTAACATTTGGCGAAATTTTCGTTACAATACTTTAAACAAGTAATATATATAAAAAAAATTTTAAGTCAATTCCTACTTTTTTTCACTATTGCCTTTTAAATTTTTCATTCATTTTTTTAAGTTTTCTAGCGCCATCTATTGGTAGATATATGCAACTTAAATCTAAAAAAAACTAAAATTAATTAATTAAATTTAATTACTGAAATAATATTTGAAAAAACTGTATTAACATGCAGTGCCATCCACTACAAGTTCAAAAAAAATGTATTTGAACTGGAGTGGATGAATAAAAAATATTTTATGAACGATTGAAAATTAGAACAAGATATATATAGGGAGAGTATGAGCTAATAGAAGGAATTGGAAAATGGTTAGAAATATGAATGTTTGGGTAAAAATTTATTTTTATTGCAATATCGTTTTATGACTTATTTCATAACAATGTATTTATTTACATGATCAAAAGCCAAAGGTTATTGATTTAAAAATAGTAATTAAGATTAATAATTTTAAAATTCGAAAAATATTAATTTACATGATGTAAAAACCAGGAAATTCATTTAACAGGTTAGCAATTCTCTTGCAAACTCTTTCTTCAGCAGTTACTACTTTACTTCAGTTTACTTCATATTAGAGCTAATATTCTGTCATATTTCTTACCTTGATCCATAAGAGGTATGTTATCTCCTAGGTTAGTGAGTTTCATAAAAAACATCAAACGTCTTTAATAATTTGATAAAAAAAATACCAATGTATTTTTTTCATATATTTAATTTGAATTCAATAGTCCGAAATAATTGTTCTGATTCTTTGATTCTAATTGTTCTGAATATGTTAAGAGAAAGGTGCTTTGTTAAAAAAATATTATTTTCTCTCTTTTTTTTAAATTTCTTTGTTAGATCCTTCTTTTATTTACTAATTTAATTTTAAGTTAACAATTGCAATTTATATTTAATTTCATTAAAAACAATAGAAATTTAATACATTGTACGGAAACAAACCATGCAACGGTGGGTTGTTTTTGTCTATTTTATTTTTTTTAAGGTGAACAATTTAAAATCTCGAGCCTTTAATTACGCACAGATATTTTTCTCTAATAAAATCCCTTTTCTTTCACTCCTTTTTCCCCTAATCCCCCCTTTTCCTTCAAAAAAAAATGTTTTGTTATATAAAAATAACTGTTAATAAAAATGTTTGCCGGATTATATCTGCTAGTTATATAACAGTTTTGATTATAATTTTTACAAAAATACGTATGCGTACGTATGGGCTCGTGGGCTTGGCCAGCCAAGTGGGATAAGAAACAACAACAACAAAAATATTTCCATTTTATAACTTTTAGAGCAGGGAGCATTTTATAACTTTTAGAGCAAATATTCAACCCGCGGTGCGTCTTGAATATTTTTCCGGCCCGTGAGACTTATCACACTTTTACAAAATATATTTATTTTATGATGGCCAAAGTATGTATTACAAAATAACAATATATATATAAAAAGAAACAATGTATAAAAAAACCCCAATGTGTTTAAAAATAAATTATGTGTGCATCCATATATTCAAAAATTAACTGCCGAAATTATGAGAAAAAATTAACTTTGATTTTAAAATAATAGTCTTGTGAACATATGATAGATATTGCCTGTTTTATTTATGAGTTGACAGTAATGAGTTCGCAGAATAATTAAATTATATTCTGTGAACTCATGAGGCGCCCGCATCTTGGAACATCTAATGCAACACGTTCCACGTTTCACTTTAAGTGACCTCAATCATCATCCCTAGATACGCACAGTTGATTGTTTATAGCAGAGCAAACCAGACTCTTAGTTGAAGTTGTTAGCGCTTTCTGTTCAATTTACATCTGGGGATTATTTTTGTTTTTTTGTTTTTTTGTTTTTTTCGACAATGAAATTGACCAAACACAAAACACGTTCAAATATAATAAACGCCAACCATTACGATGCGCAAATACCAGATTAATAAAATTGAGATCGATTTGCAGAAACTAAGTGAAAGAGTGGAGAAACAAGTATCGCTCTAGCAAAATAAATATTTTTTAATGGTTTCATTTTTTTTATATATTTTTTATATTTCATTCTTAGTGTTATATATTTCTTTACAATGTGCGTTTGGTATCATTATTAGTATGTTATATATGCTTACATGTAAGAATAAGAGTAAACACAATAATAATAACTCATTATGTTACATAACTCATTATGTTTTTCACACAAAAAAAATGTCAAGAGTGGATCTAAATCCAATATGGGGATATATAATTTTATATGCTGCCTGCGGAGTTATGATGCATTTTCAATGTGGCTAGCAAGATCATTTGGGTTGGCCACCCCTGTTTTAGAGCTTATTGATTTTTTTTTTGTGTGTGTGTGTGTGTGTTCTTATGCAGCTGGCGAATACTTAGACAGTTGTCTTAGACGCCTTAAGGAATCGCTGTACCGACGTTACTCACTTAGCACTACCCTTCTGGGTAGTGCTAAATGAGCTTGAAGATAAGCTATGGACGTGGAGTACGTGTAGCTATTGACGTGTATGACGTGGTGCGTGTAGCGTGAAAATAAGCTATTGACGTGGACTAACAGTACTCCCGCAATGCTCTACGATCATGTTAGACCGGGACCTACGGTTTAACGTGGATTCCGAACGACTACAAACTTCCATGGCACCGCCGGGACTAGAACCCGAAATCTGTGGTACCGAGCGACAGAGCGCTAGCCACTCGGCCATTCAGGCCTTCATTTTTTTTTTGAGTATATGGATGCATACATAATGTATTTTTTTAAAACATTGGTTTTCACTATTTTGGGCATTATAAAATAAATATATTTTGTAAAAGTGTGATGAAACTCACGGGCCGCAAAAATATTCAAGGCTGGCCGCGGGTTGGCCACCCCTGGTCTAGATGTTGCTATCGACAAGGATCAAGCAAGATCAAGACAAGACATTTATCTGCGTAATTTAACGTTTACGGATAAAAATCCTACAGATACTGAATCTGTATTTTTTTTTTTACAGAAACGATCAGCTTATCAAGTGGGATAGGAAACAAGTCCGAGGTGGTCGAGTGGGGGTTTCGGTTTCGAATCCCGGCTGTGCCATGGATGTTTGTAGTGGTTTGGAACTCACTTTAAGCCGTAAGCCCCACTCTCCTATGACCGTCGAGCTTCATAGAACCCAATCAGACTTCTTCTCCCCCACATCATTCCCAAACTGTATAGGGGCAAGTCAGCTCTAGAAACAGGTTTGGGTGTGGTGTGGTGTGGGTGTGGTGGTGTGGTGTGGTAGTAGTAATTTAGTACCGAATTTAAGCTTATTTATTATTATTTTTTTTTTACTATTTTTTATTTTACTTTTATTTATTTTTAGTATCTTTAAATACTTTTGAGTAGCATTTATTTAATTTCAGAAACATTATCTTGTAATTTTTTATTTACTAACCTAATGTAGCTAACTATAATTATAATTTTACCTATGAATTAAGATGAGGAGGTTAAGGAGTCTATCCCCATTGGTACTCCGTAATCGGTATGTCAGTTCGCAATAAAATCTTCTAAAATAAAAATGGTTTTTTTGTCCATAGGCAACTGTATATCTGCTGGTTATACAACAGTTTTGATAGCAAATTTTTGTACAGTGTTTTTACAAAATTATTTCCATTATATAACCTATCTATTCTTTTTTTTTTAAATATTATTAATCTATTTATATACATTTTTAACCTAACAGCTGTTTTTTCACCTAACGTGCATTAATACATTTGACACTATCTGACCGAAACAAAGGCAAAAAAGTTCCGTATAACACATCTTCCCCCATCTTGCGCAAGTTGGCAGGTGACGAGTCGGAAGAGAAGCACAAGTGATCTTTTCTTTGTTGTTCATTAAACAGAGCATAAAAGCATGCGGAAGAATCGGGCGGCTTTCAAGGGAAGAAAAAAAGAAGGAAAAAAAAACGGTTGAAAAAGACCTTCTTTCTTTCTCCCTTTTTTTTTATATACATAATCATTTGAAAGGTTACTAAACCTTTCTTTTGGCCGAAAGCCATATCACCGCATCAAGCACACAATTACGGCTTGTGTCCCTATTATGACAGTCTGCTTAGTTTGGGCTGTAAATGCTTAATGACAAAATGAGACGGTTTTGACGTCTGTGGCTAACACACTTTTTTTTTTTTTTTTTTTTTTCATTTGATTCTAAAGTAATCTGAATCTAAAGTACATTTCTTCCGTATTATAAATTATTACTTACTTTTTAATCAGTGCTTTTTTAATGATATGTATAGACGTTTACGATGAACAATTAACATAGTGACCTGAATTAAAGTCTTGTAATTGTTATAATTATAAGTAGAGGTGTGTCATTGCAAATTGATTTTATTTCAGAAAAATGAAGATTAATAGTGTGATATTAATGAAGTAGATAATTGATATGTGCAATTTGACATTTTCGAAAAAAAGTCCTACAGATTCAATCGCTGGTCTTTTCCTAAAACATTAATAGCAAGTGAAACTTATCATATCATAACATATGCTAAGCATATGCATATTTTATTATGGAAATATGCATCGTCGTTGTTAAACTGAAAGTAGGATTACATTCTGATTTTCCTTAGTTTGGCTTGATTTGATTTGTCACTCTACGGTTATTTTGTGCACACTTTAGGCTAATTAACTACCGGCACTTACAGTTTAACGTGAATTCCGAACCACTCACAAACATCCATGCCGCCTTCAAGATTCCAACCTGAAGCATGTGGTATCAAAGGCCGGAGCGCCAGCCAATTGGCCATCAGGCCCACTGATTTTCCTTAAATTGTGTCTACATTTGAATGCATGAGCTTTGAGCGCCGCATTCGAAGACTCTCCAAACTAATTTGTTTCAATTTAGACAGAAAATACAACGCACGTGTAAGCGTTTGTCAGATCTCGGAGTAGCAAAATTATGGCATATTTAAGCCATATCATTTCCATAATAAGTTTTGACGTCTGTGGCCATTTGGTTAATGTATACTTCTTCCGTATTATCAATTATTACCTACCTTTTAATCAGTTCTTTTCCTAATGATATGTATGTTTATGACGACAATTAACATGGTGGTGATTAAAGTCTTATAAACGTTATAATTATAAGTAAAGGTGTGTGATTGGAATTGATTTTATTTCAGAAAAATGAAGATTAATATCGTGATATTAATGCAATGGATAATTTATGAGCAATATGAGCAATTTGACGTTTTTGGAAAGAATATTCTGTTGTTCTAATGCAGCTAGCAATACTAGCCCCACAACGCTCTACGATCCTATTAGACCGGGACCTACAGGTTTAAAGTGGATTCCGAACCACTACAAACATCCATGGCACCGCCGGGATTCTAACCCGAAACCTATGGTACCGAACACCACAATGCTAGCCATTTTGCCATCAGGCATCGGAGAAAATATTCTACGGATCGCTGGTCTTTTCCTAAAACTTCAATAATTAGAGAGCGTGGGAAACTGAGTCTATGTTTGAGTAGTTTCAGTTCAATACTTGTCTTCATTTAATTAGCACTGCTTAATTGAGGTGTATTTTGGAAATATGGATCGATGTTGTTAAACTGAAAACATCAAATACGAAATACTAAAAACAACCTACAAAAATATTGAATCTGTAAGATTTTTTTTTGGATCTGTAGGTTCCTCCAGATATTGAATCGCTGGTCTTTTTTCCTAAAACTTCAATAGTTAAAGAGCGGGCGAAACTGAGTCCTTGTTTGAGAAAAAATAGTTTCAGTTCAATTCTCTTTTTGTCGAGTGTTCCAGGAGAGGACATCTATCCTGTTTAGGTGTTCCGCAAGACAATCGTGTCCGGTTCTTAATCGAAAGTTAGCAACCGCCTCTTTACGTGGACTACTATAGTGTTAAAGATTTTTTCCAGTTGTCTTGAATAGTGTGCCACTTTTTGCCTTCAGATTTAATTATGAGATTATCTTTCAGTTTCTTAAAAATTTCTCTATGAATATATTTTTTGAAATATTCTGGTGGAACTTGTTTCTTTCCGATATTCACATGGTTTCCTTTCTTTACAAGTGAATCTGCTGCTTCGTTACCTTTAATTCCCATATGTGACGGTATTCACTGGAATGCAATTTGTTTGGCTTTAGTTCTTTAATATTTGATATCTTTTTTAATTTAGTTATTATTGAGGTTTCAGTGTGATGATTTAACAAGACAGCTTGTATGGCTGCTCTGGAATCTACGAATATTACCTCTTTAGAGCAGCAATCATTATTTATGATTTATAATAGCAATCATTATTTATGATTTATAATAGCAATCATTATTTATGATTTATAATAGCAATCATTATTTATGATTTATAATGTATTTTACATTATTTATGAATTAAATTATTTTCTCCTTTAATTTTAAATAAAAATTAGAGTTTATTCATCATCATAACTGGCTCGACAGCCCGTTGTGGGCCTTGGCCGTCTTTAAAAGATCCAGCCAGGTTTTCTCCTCTTGGCCGTGGACCTCAAGTTTTTTTTATCTTAATAAAATTAAAATCAGAGTCTAAACAGTCGAACCATCTCTTTTTCGGTCTTCCCTTGGTCCTTGCCCAAAAGGGATTAAATTGAAAACTTTAAAAGCAGCTCTATCCCTTTCCATTCTCATGAGATGACCGGCCCATCTCGTTCTATTCAGTTTAACAAATTTTAGAATGTCAATATCTCTAAAACGTTTGTAAAGTTCAAAATTGTATCTTCTTCACCAATTTCCATTGTCATCGATACCACCAAAAATAGTTCGTAGCACTTTTCTTTCAAGAGTTTATTACAATAACAAATTCTTTCACTGAAATATATATAAAAAAATTATTCTTTCTTGATCTTTTTTTTTTAGTCTTCCTTTTCTTGAAAGTAACTTTACAAGTGTAAAAACGCGATGCATTTTTTAGACAACCAGAAAAATTCTAAGCATTAAGTTCTTATTTTTTCGTCCGTTAATTCGATCTCTTATGTACATTTGATTCCTTATAAGTTGAGTAAATATTCTCCATAGCCAATCAGGCGTATAAAAAACTGGAGTTCATTTCTGCTTGATAGGCCATGAAGGTAATTTAACACCTTTCCTTCCTTTTTGTTTTTTTAAGAACCCTTTTAAGTGTTCGAACGAATGTTATCATGCTATTTATCCGGTCACTAGGTCCAACACAAAAGCTATGCGCTAGATAAGATAATTTTCATTCATGTTCTTCGTGAGATTGAAACCTTGCTTTGTGAAGTAAGATGTCTCGTGAAATAAAGATCGTAAAAAAATAGGTTTAAATCTACAGAAAATATTGATTCGTATATCAAGAAGCCTTTATAATTAAATTAAAAATAAGATTTAAAGTTTTTATAGAAACAACTTACCAATCTAACTGTTATTATTTTGTTACAGTATTTACAAATACGATTTATTGTTATTATTATTACATTGCAACGTCTCGGTCTATACTAACCTATAACGGCTTCAATTATTTACAAAGAAATGAAAATTAAAGATGTAATTTAATTCACAAGTGCAGTTCACTCAAGAACGGAGATTTTCAGAGTTCTCGAGTCTATGACTAATGCACCCGGTCTGCGGCAGTTCTTAACTATCACGTGATATACAAAATCACAAGTAGTCTGTTCAGTCACCTTACACAAAAAGAGAAAAACAACACTTCTTGTCGACTCATCATAGAACTCTCACCCTTCTTCACAAAAATAAAACATCTATTAAGTCAGTCTGTCAAGGGGGGGGCGGTCAGCTCTCCTCATTTCTTATTGAAGTGGACACTTCCTCAGCCCGTTGTCTATCACCAATCCCGATGCAGCAACTCATGACGTAGTTCATATCCCGCCCATAATTGCTTCGACCTGAGAAGGTCGTACAGATATTCGCCAATTTCATGAAGTCTCATTATCTATGCCACTGCTTATCTGCTATCAGATTTGAGTGACAGGTTGTTCTCATTAGGACACGACACTAGTTGCATGCAGAATAAATATCCACGACACTGCTTATCTGCTGTCATATTTGAGTAAAAGGTTGTTGCATAGGTTGTTATTATGCACTTGTTAAAGAATAAACATTCCTTTCCCCTGGGAACAAAATACTATATCTCTTCTCGTAGGAAAAATACAACAACATTATGGGCTGAGGTAGCAAGGCGATGGATTTCCAAACTAGCTAAGCTCAGTTTGAAATCTGAGAAGCCAAGCCAAATAGAAAGTTTTCGTAACTACGCCAAGGTAGGACAAAATAATTCTATAGGCGGAAGATTTGTCTATAGGGTTTGAGGAAAGTCTAAATGATAAACCGTCCCACCCGAAGGTATGCGGTAAAATGAATAACCAGAAGCACGACAGCACCCCCCAGGCTATGAAGGGTACCGCCTTATTCGGCTCCATGGATAGGGTGATATGTATTAAGTACAACACACCCCGCCACTTTTGGCTGCCCTCAACTGCGCTTGATATACACCTGGGGAACGAACGACACGTTATAGAGCGTGGCGCATAAATGTCTCAGGAGAGCAAGGATCTCTTGGCCGTCTTAAGTGACGTTACCAGGGGGCACCACGAGGAGGTGCATCCAACTCGCCCCCCTAGGGTTTGAGGAAAAAGGAAGTTGGGAACATGAATCCCATAGAAGCAGTCGATATTGTGTTAGTAACTACTAAATTGGATAAACGATTGGAATGCCAGTACAAAATCCATTCCTACTCAGTATAAAATAATATTCTTTTTTTTTATTGGCGCAACAGCCCCATGGTGTGCCAAGTCCGTGTACTTACTGGCAGATTTCGAAATAGGAAATGTTTTCCTTTTACGGGATAGGATTGACATCTCTACGCTCAACGCTTTACAGTCATATTGGGCCGGGACCTACAGATTAATGTGGATTCCGAACCACTACAAACACCCATAGCACAGCAGGGACTCGAGCACAAAACTTGTGGTACCAAGTGCCAGAGCGGTAGTCATTCATCCATCAGGCCCATAAATGAATATAGTGTGATAAGATGGTCAGAAGGTAGAAAATATAATAAATGCAGTTGCAATATTTAAAAAAAAAAAAAAAAAATATAAAAAAAAAAAAAAAAAAGCAAATAAAAAAAAAAGTAACAAATCGATAATAATGTAAAAGTCTTTATTGCAAATAGTTCGCAGTCAATTTGGTGAATTCATATAGTACATATTTCATAGGTGGGCTGAAAATTTAGTAGGCTGACACATAGATGGCCCTACTGGTATTAAATGCATATGATTTTTAGTTAGCCCTAACCTTCAAAAGACACGTGTATAAATTTGACAGCTGTTGCACTATTAGTATGTGAGTTATAGCATTTTTAGTGAAGCAACTTTTGTTAGTTTGAAAAAATGGATAAAAAGAAATTTCGTGTGTTAATAAAGCATTGCTTTCTGGTGAAAAAAAAATACTATTGAAGCCAAGGCTTGGCTTCATAAACATTATTCGGACTTTTACACCAGGAAAATCAACCAAGAAAGGAAATCGACCTTGAGCACTGTTGAAGGGCTGCAGAGGTAAGACGCAATCTTGAGTAGGGTGGAAGTTTGGAGTGGGGAATCCAATCCTTGATCTTTGTTTGAAAGAAAGATTTATTGGAGTCATTGATTTGTAGTACGTTTCTGTTTGTGCACTTGTTTGCTGAAGAGGGAATTGAAAATTGTCTTTCTAGAGGAAGTTGTTAAAATCTATCAACAAAAACAAAAAAACACACTAAAATATACTAAAAACAACGGAAATACTCTTTCAAGTAATTGAGCGTTGTATACGATACTTGCTTTGACCAATCTTGTTTATTTTTGATTATTCACAAATCTTGTTTTATCTTTTCTTGAAAACAGGAGTTCATTTCTGCTCGATAGGCCATGAAGGTAATCGAACACCTTTCCTTCCTTTTTTTTTTTTTAAGAAGCACTTTAAGTAATCAAACGGATGTTATCGTATTATTTATCCGGTCACTAGGTCCCAGCACAAAAGCTATGCACCAGATAAGATAATTTTCATTCATGTTCTTCGTGTGTTTGAAACCTTGCTTTGTGAAGTCCGATGTCTCGTGAAATAAAGATCATTATCAGTAGCAAGTAAAAAAAAATAGGTGTAAATCTACAGAAATCATTGATTCGCATATCCTTTATAATAAAATAAAATAAAGCTGAAATCTGCTCAGCAATTTCAACTTATCATGTGTGAACATTGGAGAATAAATAAACTCAGATAAACTCAACTCAGATGAATAAACTCAGGCATGTGCCAATGTTTAATAATGCACGAGATATATGAAGCAATGGATTGGAATACTACAAGAATGGTAAAATTCAAATAACCAAATGAATATAGCAATGTTGAATAGATCAACAGCTTCAGGAAGAATAAATTGTTCAAGTATCTCTGAAAGAATATACAAAAGTAAGATCAATGTAGTCGCAAACGAAGAATGAAGTATTCCAAATTCTGCAAGGATCGTAATCGCATACAATATCAAAGTTTGAATATTCTAGACATAAATGAAGAATGAAGTATTCCAAATACAATAAGAAGCACTATACAGCTCAATAGGCATGGGAAAATGCCAAAAGTAATAAATATGAAACTTCATGACGAAGGAATTGGTCAACGCACTACGAGTACTTATAGCCATTTGATAAACAAAAGTTTAAAATCCCAAGCCAGTACGTGGAAAGTGCTTCAAAACCGTACTACAAAATACTTCAAGCAAAAGCTAAATTCTCCAGAAAATTCCTGAGGACTAACGTTGTTCATGAATCATTTCAAGAGTTAAAGGGCCCAAACTACCTTTTCTCCACCAAAATTTGCAAATTTGGAATGGAGTTTGATTTGCTTGCTGCACTTTTTTACACTGCGCCCCGAACACCTAACCAGGACAAAATCATGCTCACACCTGATAATAAAATATAAATAGGAATCAGAGTTTTCATAGAATCAACTTACTAACTAACAATTATTATTATTATTTTTACAATATTTACAAATATAATTTATTATTATTATTATTATTACGTTATGGGCCGAAGTTGCACGGCGACGGATTTCCAAACTGGACAAGCTCAGTTTAAAACTGAGAAGCAAAACCAAATAGAAATTTATTATTATTATTATTACATGAGCGCGGCGATGAAGTTTCAAACTGGGCAATAGGTTTTGGGTTAGAATCCCGGGGGTGCCTTGGATGTTTATAGTGGTTCGGAATCCACTTTAAACTGTAGGTACAGATCTGTTTATCACAAAGTGTGCACTAGATGACCATAGAGCGACAAATCAAACAGGGCAATCTCAGTCTGAAATTTGAGAAGTCAAGCCAAATATAAAGTTTTCGTATCTACGCCGAGGTAGTTCTATAGGCGGAAGATTTGTCTATAGGGTTTGAAGAAAAAGGAAAACGGGGTCATGAATCCCATAGAAGCAGTCAATATTGTGTTAGTAACTACTAAATTGGATAAATGATTGGAATGCCATTACAAAATCCATTCCTACTCAGTATAAAAGAATATTCTTCTTCATTGGCGCAACAGCCCCATGGTGTGCGTCTACTTACAGGCAGATTTCAAGACAGTAGAAGAATTTCAAGAGATGTTTTCCTTTTATGAGATAGGATTGGCATCTCTATTCTCAACACTTTACGGTCATATTAGGCCGGATCCTACGGTTTAAAGTGGATTCCGAACCACTACAAACACCCATAGTACAGCAGGGACTCGAGCACAAAACATGTGGCACCAAGTGCCAGTGCGCTAGTCACTCGTCCATCAGGCCCATAAAAGAATATAGTGTGATAAAATGATTAGACGGGAGAAAATAAATAAATTCAGCTGCATTATTAAAAAAAAGGTAAAAATATAAAAAAGAAGAATAAAAAGAAAAATAGTAACAAAGAGATAATAATGTAAAATATTTAACAGTCAGCCTTCGTTGAAACAGGTTCAGAGTCAATTTGCCGAATATATACACGTTTGTAGGTAGCGGAAAAAGAGTATATACCAAGCAAGGAAATTAATCTTGGGCACTGTTGAGGGACTCCAGCTCTCTGGAGTAGGCCTGTGCTCCATACTCGTAGTGCACTACATACAAATAGCCAAGCTCCAAAAGAGTCAACAACTAGCCAGTTATTCCCCAACCTCAGAAACGTGAAGAGCAAAAGAGCAGAGACACCACGACACTTCCTTGTTATTACTCTTTGAAGAGGATCCCCCGGATCAAGTCCGGAGATATGGTCCGGGGGACTTTATTTACCCCCTTCCCCCTGAACGATAACATAAACGATACAGATTCGCTATGTTTAACCAACGCGTAGTGAGCATCTCCCATGGATGAATGTTGAAGGACTGCAGGGGTAAGACACAATCTTGAGTTCGGTGGAAGTTGGAGTGAAGAAGCCTTGATCTTTGTTTGAAAAGAAGATATATTGGGGTCATTGATTTATATTATGCTTCTGTTTGTGCACTTGCTTGCTGAAGAGGGAATCGAAAATTGCCTTTCTAGAAAAAGTTGTTAAATGCTGATAAAATCTGGCAACACCCATTCTCCCCTTCCTCCCTTTGCATGCTGGGAAGATCTTTAAGAACAAAACTTAAATATTGTATCCGATACTGGCTTTTACCAATCTTGTTTATTATTTTTTTTTATGACTTTTACAGTCATTTTCCTATAGGGCATAGTAAAAAATTAACCATAAAATAGATAGGGATGGGCGCATTTGAATATTGTAACCGATACTGGCTTTTACCAATCTTGTTTATTTTTTTTTTTTATGACTTTTACAGTCATTTTCCTATAGGGCATAGTAAAAATGAACTATAAAAAGCCTAAATAATAATCAGAAAATAAACACTTATTTGCATTTTCTGGTTCTTATACAACGTAATTTAGCGATGCTAGACCAGGCGCAATCTAGGTGCTTGCATTATGTTTCTCAGTTCAGAGATCTCATTTGAAAGCTCGTCAAGCGAGTTGAATAAAAAATTTTCGTTTTTATGTTAGTGATGAGTATGATAAAGACCTCATTGCTTGAAAATTTGTACATTGAATTCGAGAAGGAAGGCATTTTATCCACCCCATCCCGATATCACTCCAACAAAATTTTAGTTTGGTTACACACACACACATTTTTTTGGTTACAATGCATGGTTATCTTGGTTACTTGGTATTTTAGTTTTGCTACAATGTTTGTGTATATAAATATTTTCCATTTCGCTTTAATTAGTAATAGTAATTAAATTTAGTAGCAATTTAATTTGTGTTGCATTGAGCTCTTCTTGAAAATCGTGTCTCATGTTTTGCAATATTTGAATAACATTTACAGCTATTAAATACTATCAATTATCCTATTCATTAAGCACTATCAATTATGTACTATATTAGAAGATAGCTTATTACTGAAACGTACTTTAAGATGCCTTATAAAAACTCGAACTCGATGCAGAATATTTAGTAGACTTGCAACATTTTTTTTTAATTTATCTTTTTATTTTTACTTATGCTAATATAATTATTTATTTATTTTACTTATAGCTATTAGCTACTTCTATTATTTATCAAATCACCACAAAATATATGAGTATTGCGTCAGCGAAGTCCTGGACCACTTTCAATGTTTCTTATTGGTTTCTTCGTCTTTTTTCAATTCCTTCTATTAGCTCACACTTTTCCTACATATATATATCTTGTTCAAATTTTCAATCGTTAATAAAATACTTTTTATTCCTCCACTCGAGTTCAAATACATTTTTTTTAACTTGTAGTGGATGACACTCGATGTTAATACGGGTTTTTTAAATATTAATTCAGTAATTAAATTTGATTCATTAATTTTAGTTTTTTTTTTAGATTTAAGTTACATATATCTACCAATCGAGGGCGCCAAATAGACATAAAAAATGAATGAAAATTATTTTTAAAGGACTTTCTGCATTATTGTGTGAAAAAAAGTAGGAATTGACTTAAATTTTTTTTTTTTATATTACTTATTTTTAAATTTCTTTCGTGAGCTATTCTTCTTATTTTATTTAAATTTCGTTCTTGTGCGTTTTTATCAAATTTCTTTCGCATGCTTTTTATAAAATCATTTGTCATTCTGTAGAATTTTTTTTCTAATTTTTAAAAAAAATTTTTATGAACTGTTCTAATCGGTTTATTTACATTTCTTTCACATGCTTTTTATAGAACTGTTTGGAATTCTGTAGAATTTTTTAAATATATTTTTAAAATTTTTGTACTAGCTATTCTAATCAGTTTATTTACATTTCTTTCGCATGTTTTTTATAAAACCGTTTGGAATTCTGTAGAATTTTTTAAATATATTTAAAAAAAATTTTTTATGAGCTGTTCTAATCGGTTTATTTACATTTCTTACGAGTGCTTTCTTCTAAAATCGTTTGGTATTCTATAATTTTTAGTTTTTATTTAATGGTTTCTTTTTTCAGTTTGAACGATAACCGATGAATATAATTTATTGGCTGAATATATCAATTGACACTTTTTTTTATTTGCTTAAAATTGCTGTTATGCGCTTTGTTCTAAATTCTATGGGTAACCTGTATATCAAGGAAAACCGATTAAATTTTATCGTTATCTCTTTATTTTTATTTATTTAATGTGTGGTAGTTATAATAGATATGAGCAATCCCTGGCCATCTGGTCCTTTTTATATATCCTGAACAATTTATTTCAGCGAAGTTGATCCGGATTTATGGTAAGAGAATGGTAAAGCCATTTACAAATTTTACGATTTTTTTTAATTATTATTTTAAAAAAATTAAATAATTTTTCTCCAAGCAAAAAAAAACAGCTGCGTCGGCCGGGAGTCGAACCCGGGTCAACTGCTTGGAAGGCAGCTATGCTAACCGTTATACCACCGACGCTCGGACGATGTAAGAACAGGTAAGAAGATAACATAAAAATAGGTCATTCAACTTGAATGAAGATGTTCCTTTTTTCAACAAGCTGGTTCAATACTGTTTCTTAAAGAAGGCGCGTTGCTTAAAAAGATGTATATATTCGTAATAAAAGCTTTATTAAGATAATAGAATGTAAATTTATTTTCCACCAGTACTTACTAATTGATCAAATTACTTAAAAAAAATTATAGAAAATATTTCTTTATTATTATTTTTTTTAAAGTGGGTAAAAGGGTAAAAGTATACTTATAACAAAGAATATGTTTCATATATGGGTCAAGTTAAAAACGAAACGCTACATTATAATGTTGCATATGTGCGTATTATAGAGAATACTACAATTAATAAACTTTATATAAATAATTTTAGTTGAGGTATTAAAGTGCAAGCAATTCTCAAAATATGTAATAGAAGGGCAATATGATCATTTATAGTAAAAAAACTGTTAAAACATCCATCCTAATAACTAATCGGGACTGAAATAACTAGCTTTTGTATAAACGACTAAATGACTTATGTTTCCCGAAAGTTTAAGATGTTGTACATAATATTTGCATGATATTTGATTTCCTTTCATTTTTGAGCTACATTTTGTTCTTCTTCATTGGCGCAACAACCCTATTGTGGTCCAAGACCGTCTGTCTATAGGCAGATTTCGAGACAAGAGATATTTCCTTTTTTACAGGGTACATTTGTCAACCCTATACCCAAAGCTCTACAGTCATATTAGTCCGGCACCTTCTTTTTAAAGTGGATTCCTAACCACTACAAATCTCCATGGCACTGCCTAGACTCGAACCCGAAACCTGTGGCACCGAACGCGATAGAACTAGTCAGTCAGTTATTAGGCGCCAATAATAATTGATATCAAAGTATAAAGATACACAATTCAAAGGACTACAAATCTTGTAGTTTAGTTAGTAGTTAATTAATTTTAATCATGTAGTTTTAATCATGTTTGCAATGAACATATTTAAACAAAATCATTTGAAAATAACTTTACATGTACAGTTATTTTCAAAAGATTATATATATATATATATATATATATATATATATATATATATATATATATAAATATAATTTCCGTATACGAATATTTACTAAACTTTTCCAGTAAACTCTATACTCTTTTAAAAATGACTTCACAGACAAACAATTCTATTTAATGACATAGAATAATTTATATACATTATTGAAAAAGGCAGAATATCACTTGTTTATCAAACAAAAAATTGCATAATGTTTTTTTTTTTTTTTTTCCGAAAATAGAGCAATTTTTCTCAAAATCCATGGAAGCTTTTAAATTGGAAATATAATAGAAAAATGCTGCTTTTTTAAAAATTTCCGTAGAAATATTAGTTTTCTCCGTAGTTCATAGATAATAAAAATTGTTATTTTTCTTAGAAACTACTGAGAATTCGTTGCAGTAGGCATTTATGTATATATGTACATTGTCCATGAAATGAGAAATCATTAATGTTTTTTTTTTTTTTTTTAACTGGGTAGTTGTTAAGACTTATGATCATAAAAAATTTTTCACGGTTTTTATTTTTTCTGTTATTATTTGGAATAACCTTTTGCAGGAAATATCTAACTCTAATTTAAGGTTATATAGGTAATATCGGGACCACCGAGACCTCTCTAGTCATTACGAAAACTTCTAAGAAAAATCAGTTACCTTTTCGACATTTATATACATGCGAAAACAGATTTTTTTCCAGGGATAAAGAACAATAAAGCAAAATATTTCGGTCTAGAATAAGAGGCGAAAATCTCGAAAATTTTATATAGTTATCCTAAAGTTATACGAATGCCAATATTGATAGCCTCGTAGTTAAAAACCAATCTTTACTCCAAATTGTCATGTTGTTCATTATATTTTAAAATTTATATAAATCTTTTTACCAAAACATTATGTTATAAATAAAATATGAAGTAGCAAATTGTTATTAATTTATTATTAGCTTTTACCCTTATTAATTTATTGGCAGCCTTTATTATTAGTTTATTTTATTTAATGATTTGGTATGGATCGTAAATCGGAGACAGAATGAGAATCCGACCCTTAAAGTAGGAGAGATTACCCATGCTTGATTTGTACTCATAAATTAATGTTTGTAAATGTAAGAAATCATCATCATCATCATTGGTGCAACAGCCCCAGGATGGACTGGGGCCATCCATTTTGAGACAGAAATTTTTTTTTTTTTTTTTTTCTTTTTTTTATGGAGCAGGTTTGTCAGCTCTACGCCCAAAAGTCATATTAGACCAATGGCACCGAGCTCTAGGGCTCTAGTCACTCAGCCATCAAGTCCCATATGTAAGAAATACCACATGAAAATTAATGTCTTTAATATTACTCGACAATTTCGTTTATCTGACATTTCCCTAATTCCTTGAATACAGCTGATTTTCAATCATTTATTTTGTAATATAACATCCTCTTGCGATAAATAATAATAATTAGTCTCAGCAACGCTTATTCTTCAAAATGATAATAATAATAATTAAGAGGCCTGATGGCCAAGTGATTAGCGCTTTGGCGCTCGGTACCACAGGTTTCGCGTCCGAATCCTGGCGGCGCCATGGATGTTTGTAGCGGTTCGGAATCTACTTTGAGCCTTAGGTCCCGGCCTAATATGACTGTAGAGCGTTGAACGTAGGTCTGACAATCCTATCCCTTAAAAAGAAACCATTTCCTGTCTCGAAACCAGCCAGTAATCAGCAGTAGAGATCATATTAACCCTATGGTGGACCTTGGCCCACCATAGGGCTAATATGATCGTAGAGTGCTGGCGAGGTAGTGTCCGTACCATATCTTGCAGCTGCACGTGCCCTCTGGGTAGTGGTAAATAACTAACAGAGGTGCAGCCTTTTCTTGTGAATAGAGATAACTGTCTAGTATTGTCAGATGTATTAGGAAAATAATATATATACATGTATATATTTGTTCTAATACAGCTGGTAAACACTTAGACAATTGTCTTGGATGCCTTAAGGCAAGCGCTGCACCGACGTTACTCGCTTAGCACTATCCAAGAGGTGCGTGTAGCTTGAAGATAAGCTACGGACGCGGAGTAACACTACCCCCGCAACGCTCTACGATCCTGTTAGACCGGGACCTACGGTTTAAAATGGATTCCGAACCACTACAAACATCCATGCCACCGCCGAGACTCGAACCCGAAACCTGTGTTACGGAGCGCCAGAGCGCTAGCCACTCAGCCATTCAGGCCCCATTTTCAATCATTTATTTGTTAACATAAAATTCTCTTAAGATTAACCAATGGAATAATAATAACACGATAATACGGTTGATATAATGATAATATATACGTGATATAGGATAATACGATAATATAATGATAATATGGCGCTCTGATGGCCAATTGGCTAGCCCTCTGGCCTTTGGTACCACAGGCTTCAGGTTCGAATCCTGGCTGGGGCCTGGATGTTTGTGAGTGGTTCGGAATTCCCTTTAAACTATAGGTCCCGATCTAATACTCTCGTAGAGCGTTGTGGGGTAGTGTTATTCGCGTCCCTAGCATATCTTCAAGCTACATGTGCCCCCTGGGAAGTGCTAAATGAACAACAGCGGTACAGCCCTTGCTTATGGCATAAAGATTAATTGTCTGTGTATTGCCAACTGCATTAGAACAACAACAATACATATATATCAAAGAAGTTTCCATAGAAAATTCTAACTTAACTAAAGATAATGATAAACATTTATCATTATTAACCGTACACGATTAGTAATTTCTTAAATAATCGCAATCCTACGTCTCTTTGAAACGAAATGAGAACACACTCCACCTTGAAACTGGAGACATTTCAACGGAACACTAGCTCCAGGGAACTTTGACCTTTAGAAGAAGAATAAAACGAGGTCGGTCAAGCATCAAGCGTGAGATCACCCAATCCTTTTGTTGTACGAATCGGACAAAAAAATTAATTAGGTTGATTCAGAAACCCCAAGTACCTCGCCTTCGTAATTAAATCAAACTGTTGCACCAATCCGATTCTGCGCAAACTAACTAACATTGGATGGAGTTCGCTGACCCCTTCGGAACCACGCTTGGCTTATGGAGCTTCGTGGTACCGGTTAAAAAAAGAATTTTGGAAATAGGTGAATTATGGCTGCGTTATTGGATTGTTATTGTTGGTAAAGAACGGAAAATATGATTAATGGTTAATAAAAATTAATATCGACCTCTGTCCATCTCATCGTGTTTCGATTTCATTTATTTATTTATTCTTATTCTGCTTTTTAACAGCAACTAGATCAAGTCCAAAAACCTGTGTGGTCTCATGGAAGGAGGGAATGGAGGGGATGCAGCTCCTGTTGTGATGGAGAATCAGCATGTAACATTTACTTTATTATTTATTATATATGTAGGAAAATGTAAAAATAAGATCTTATACTTTAAACAAACCAGTAAAATCTAACAATAGAATTATTTGACTTTATTACTTAAGCGCCCCACATATTTATTATTTGTGATTTGGATTATCATTATGGTAATATATCCCATTGCTTCATCATTTTTATTTTGTAGAGAGAATTATTTATATCTCATTTGCATTAGCAAATAATAACTTATTTTTCTCTTATTAGATTATTTATTACTTTAAGCATTTTAAATAAAAGCTTGTTTTATATAAAAAAAAAAGATTTATTAATTATTTTAAAAGTTTAGTCATAATTGAATTTATTAGTTAATGTAGTCTAGAAACATTAATCTTTCAACAAAGATTAATCATTTTTGTTTTCTTATCCCACCTGGTAAATAGCAACATCTAGACCAAATCTAAGAACTCGTGTGCTCAGCTTCAGAGACTCAGTGAGCAGCTTCTGTTGTGATGGACCACCCGTAGGCAGAAGTATAACTTGGCTCCGTGACGCTGAAGAAGGGGGGCGTTGCCTTCCGGGAGAACTTTTAAAGGGAACTACCCCGCATAGAAGAAAAGCCGGAAAACTCATACCAACTTTTTTTTTTATCCATCCTATAACAATTTCATTTAAAATAAAACATCAGTATTCACATTGCAAGTTTTAAATATTTTTTTCTTATTCCACTGGTAAATAGTCACATCTAGAGCAAGTCCAAGAACCTGTGTGGTCTCAAGGAAGGAAGGAAGGAGAGGAAGTGGTGAGCAGCTTCTGTTGTGATGGAGCACGCCTAGGTAGAAGTTTGACTTTCAATGACGCTGAAGAAGGACAGTGCCTTAACTCCTAATTACCCCGCATTGGAGAAAAGCCGTAAAACTCCCACCAGGTAGTCCGACTAACGAGACAAGATGCTGAACATCACAAACGCCATCGAGGCTCCTCGTTTTTTGAAACAGTGCCTACAACAATGCCTCCAGCGGACTGAACCTTCTCTCTAATGCTCACCAGCTTAGCGCATTGCTATTGAGCAGAGCCCATTTTATTTAAAAAATGTGATTGGTTATTTTTTTTCCCCATGAATGATTAAAAAAAATAAACAAAAAACATAATCCATTAGTTTCATAAAAAAAAAAGGATTTAAATATTTGAAAATGATTTAATTCGATGTTTTCTATTTTATTGCAAACTAGAAGATCAAATCATGTGTTAATAATGTGCTAACCTGGATTTAAGGACCTTGTAGCATTTTTTTCTCGTGAGAAGAGTTTTGGCCTTTCATTTCCAGGAGAGAGGAATGTTTGTTGTTTGATAAGTACTTATATAATAAACTCACTTAAATTTGACAGCAGTCAAGCAGTATTGTGGGTAGTTATATTACGTGCAATTAGTGTTTTGTACTAATGAGAACAACCTGTCATTCAAATCTGATAGCAGATATTCGGTATCATATATAATGAGATTCAGAAATTAGGGAATGTTTGTGCGACCTTCAGGTTCTAGGAATTCACCACCTAGTAATTCACAGTTGAAAACAATTACAGATTCAATATAGACTACTCCATGAGTTGTTCCATCGTGATGGATGATAGACCACGAGCTGAGAAATGCCTACATCAAGGAGAAGTGAGGGAAGCTGATCCTCCCCCCCCTTGACTGATTGTCTTATTTTTGGAGAAGAAAAGAGAGAGTTCTGCGATGACTCGACCGTAAGTGGGTTTTTTTTCTATGAAGAAACTGAATAGGCCGGAGTTTTCAGTCTTTTTTCAAAGTGAGCCCCTTATGGTTTCGTTTAGCGCGCCGTGTGATAATTAAAGTCTGGCGCTGCCGCTGTGTTTAAATTTGTCGTAGACTCGAGAATTTTGAATATCTCCGCACTTGGAATGAACTTCACTTGTACATCTAATTTGTATATTTAATTTAATATGTATATAATGCTTGTAAATACAAATTAAAATGTTCCCAGGAACTTGATATGCTCCATTTTAAAATTGCGCTCAACAAAACAGCGGCTGTTGCTACTTTGTTGAGAGCAAAATGTGATTTTTTTCTAAATAACACATTAAAAAGCGCAAGCCTATTTGAAGCAACACATATTTGTGAACAAATATCATTAGACATACATAAAAAAATCGATAATTACAGATCATTTGAGTAATTACTTTCATGTTTGGTTACTCCAAAAATCGAATCAAATACTAAAACACTTAGTAAATTAATGAAGTGTCACGGTCGAATCGGGGCAAGGTACCTGAGGTTCGATGTGCTGGAGACATTGTTGTACACATTGTATCAAAAACGAAAAGATTTAATGGAATTTGTGATGTTCAGCATCTTGCGTCGTTAATCAGACTGCTTGGTGGGAGTTTTCTTCCATGTGTGGTAGTTCCGCCTAAAAGTCCTCTCTGAAGTCAGTGCCCTCCTTTTTCAGCGACCAAGTTAGACTTTTACCTATGGATGCACTGTCACAACAGAAACATCCCTCTTTCCCCCATATATATATATATATAATTACTTCCTAATATACTGCGTTTTAACTTAAACATGCATTTGTATTGATGAATCTTATCTTAAAAATAGAGAAAGATTCACTTTGTATTGCAACGGCGAGAAATTCAATGATTTTTAAGATAGCGTAGACGAAATCCCACTATAAGTTTAAATAACTGTGATTATACTAACAAAATTTTACAATCATCATCAATTTTAGAACATTCTGATAATATTTTTAACACTTAGAAATACTAAAATAATTCTGCAAAATATCTTTCTACAAAAGGCAACTTTCGACTCGTTTGTAAATACTGAAGCACGAGCCATCTATTGTAGTTATCATGAATAATTTAAACTTCCATGTAGCTGTAATGCCACGCCTAATCCCTCGATTAGATTCCTCGCGGCAAATTATAGGGGTTGAAGTCATTGACCTCATTATTCGAAATAATGATTCATGTACCCACTCCATTATTCCAGTCTGGAATCGATATAAAAAGAAATTTTGTTTCTGCTTATCATTTCGTTTAGAATGAGTTTGTTAACTTCGTTTATTTAATACATATTATTAAATTTATTAAATATCTCTTTCCATATCAATCAATCAATTTTAATTTGGAATAATAAGTAGGAATAAATAATTTTGAATAATCAATCATTGAAATATGAAAGATTAATCATAATGTATTACTTTAAAATAAAAATAATTTTAAATAAAATATTAAACATCTCTTTCTGTATTAATCAATTAATTTTAATTTGAAACAGTATATTGTAATAAATAATTTTGAATAATAAAGAATTGGAAATTTGAAAGATTGTTATGAATTACTTTTAAATAAAAATAATAATTTTTTTAAAGACTCTCTATATGTACTATTTTGATGTACAGTTAAAACAGACAATATAAATAAGCTTCAGTTAAATGATAAAATAAACATTTAAATATTAGATTTTTTTTGTCTTATCCCACTTGGTAGACAGCAACATCTAGACCAAGTCCAGGAACCCGTGTGGCCTCATGGAAGGAGGAAAAGGGGGCCAGCTTTTGTTGTGATGGAGCACCTGTAGGTAGAAGTCTGACTTGGCTTCGTGTCGTTGAAGAAGCAAGGCAGTGCTTTCTGGAAGGACTTCCCCGCGTTTGCGTGTCGTAGGGGAATAAACTGGGAAAACTTTCACCAGGTTGTTCTACTCACGAGGCAAGATTCTGAACACCACAAACGCCATGGAGGCTCCTCGTGTTTTGAAACAGTGTTTACAAGAAAGCCGTCAGTGGATTAAACTTCCGCCCTAATTCTCACCAGTGTCGCGCGTTGCCGCTGAGCCCCGAGTCGGTCAAATATTTTTATTGCGTACAAGACGATCAGATCCTTTGTTAATAATGTACTGTAAAAATCTGTGTAATTAAGTGAATTAAGGTGAAACCATAGATAAATTTAAAACTAACTTTACTAGTTAAAGTTTACAGTCACAATTACACAAATTTACAGTATAAATACAATTAGACAAGTTGACATACAAAGGAAAGTATTTGCATAATTTCCATAACTAAACAACAGGGCTGACTGGAAACAGTTCTCTGGTAGTTAATGCCAAAGCTACGATTATAAATTTAGAGTAATACAAACCACATAATATAATATTATATGCTTTGTACTATTATAAATTTATAATATTATACAAAATGAATATTATATAATATTCATTTTACAATTATAAATATTCATTTTGTTAACGCAAATTACAGTTTTTATTTAATTAAAAAATAACTAATAAACTTTTTTCAAGTTTTATTTATTATCTACTATATAAAAATGCAATATGCACGAAATTTAAGAGAGCTATCACCGCTGTTACTTTCGTACATATAAACATTCACCTTAATGCATCAAAAACTGAAATCTTACCATCCTTTTTTTAAAAAATCATAGTTTTTTTATGACTTTTATTATTATCATCACTTTATGACCTCTTGCTCCCACAATGTGATGAAACACCATTCAACAAGTTTTAAAAAAAATATACCACAAGCCAAATTTGCATGCGAGTGTTCCATCCTCTATCAACCTTAAGTCAGAAAAATGTCCATTCTAATATTGATGAAGCTCAACAAACATCGCATATGCATGTTGAAAGTTTATTTTTATTTTACTTTTTCACCCAAGAACTTGTCGAACGCCCACTCTAGAAAGGTAACGCCTGCGTCCTGTATTGTTTGGTAAAGGAGATACGGTTGAGGTGCAGAAGAAAAGGCAAGTAAATGTAATTTACCTCCAGAAACATACTCTCTCTGTTCATTCCGAACAATTTACTCGAAATCTCATTCCGCCATTTTTTTTATTTATTTTTTACTATTATTCATAGTTTTTATTCCTTTTCAACATCTACGAGATCTTAGCGTTTTTATATTCATTAACAGGACCATTTGCAGCAGAAAGTGATTGGGGTAATATCCTTTACTTGAACATCCTCATTATAATGCAGCGCCATTTTTTTTCTTTCTTTCTTTTCCTATTTTTTGGTTCTTCTTTTTTAATGGGAAATTTATTTTTTAACTGTGGTTTTGTATTCTTTTAACTAGATTTGTTGGAAGAGTTTTTAGACTGGCAATTAAAATCTGAATAAATTCACACTTCACCAACGGAGCATTTAAAAAAAGCACGTTTTAAATTCTGGCTGGTATTTCCATTCTTTGTAAAAAGAATGACATGTATTCTTCATACGAGAATGGAAAGTATAAATGTGTGACAATTGTCGTTCAAATTGCTGAAATATGCTGATTGTTCAAATATGCATTGTTCAAATATGCTGAATCTGCTACAGATATGACATTCTAGCTGTAGTTTCTAGCTTTTTAAATAATAAACAATTTCAATGTATTGGTCGAGTATTAAGTTATTGATGTTGTAAAAAATTGTGTGAATATTTATGTAATTAATACAAAAATCTAATCTAATTTTAATCTAAATCTAATCTAATCTATTTCTAATCTAAATCTAATTTTGACAATCATTGAACAGTATTTACAATCTTTATACATCTATTCTTCTGTACATGTGTTTGTTACAGAACTCCTGCTAATCGGCTGGACAGATTTCGATAAAAAATTTTGTGTGTGTTTGAGTGGGTCCCTGGATGGATTAGATATCACAATTGAACCCGGTAAGTGGCGCTGCAATTGATATAATTCTCTGTACCTGCGTTTCTGAGCTACGAGTCGGGTATTTATCGATTTATGTATTTATTTGTGCAACAATATTTTTACTCAAATATATAATAATAGGATGTGCATATTTTATCTAGTAAGAGTTAATATTAGATAATGCATTAAATAACATATAATACAATACTATACGTGTTTCATTATCTTAAAATGATACATTATTTGGTAATAAATATCATAAATATAAAAAGAAGTCAGCATGCATTTGTTGTTGGCGTATCCCTCATGGAAGGAGGGTGCAGCTCGGTTGTGATGGAGCACCCGTAGGTAGAAGTCTGACTTGGCTCCGTGACTTTGAAGAAGGAGGGCAGTGCCTTCCGGGAGGACTTTTAGGGGATAACCATCCCGCATTTGGCTACCGTATGGGAGAAAACCCGAAAAACCCCCACCAGGTAGTCCCACTCACGAGGCAAGATGCTGAACATCTCAGACGCCATCGATTCCATCGTTTTTTGATACAATGTCTACAACAAAGCTGCCACCGGACTGAACCTCAGCCTTAATGCTCACCAGCGACGCATGTTGCTGCTGAGCTACGAATCGGGCAATTAACGATTTATATAATAATTTGTGCAACAATATTTTTACAGTCAAATATATTATAACAGTCTCTGCGTATTTTAATATATTAGTTAATAATAATCTAGTAATAATCACATACACTTTGTGTCAAAATCTTAAAATGTATTCTTTTGATATTCTTTTGCTAATAAATACCTAGCTTACGAGCTAGATGGCATACTGCTGTTGTTGGAATATACCTCATAGAAGGAAGGAGGTGCAGCTTAGGGTAGTTTCACTCATAGGTAGATGTCTGCCTTGGTACCGTGACGTTGAACTAGGACAGCGGTGCCTTCCTTAAGGACTAACCCGCATTTGCTTATGGTATGGAAGAGAATCCGGAGAACTCCCTCCAGATAGCCCAACTCACGAGGCAAGATGCTGAACAATAAAAACGCCATCGACTCTCCTCTTTTTTTGAAACAGTGTCTACAACAAATGTGCCAGTGGACTGAACCTTCGCCCTAATGCTCACTAGTGGCGCACGTTGTCACTGAACCACGAATCGAGGATAGACAGCAAACTTTTGACAAAATATCTGATCTCCTATCCGTAATAGAATAGAAACATTTTAATAAAATATATTTTTTTTAATATTTAAAGGTTTTCTTTTTTACCAAAACAAAAACTGGATCGTGTTCTTTGTTTTATTATATAATCAAAATTCGAAAATCTTACAAAAAGATTACCAATTATATTTAGACTATAAATAAGTCAGAAGCAAGTCACGCGAAATAAGTCAGAAGTTTCTGTTTTTCCTAATGCAGCTAGCAAACACTTAGAGAGTTGTTTTGGATGTCTTAAGATAAGCGCTGCACTGACGTTACTCACTTAGCACTACCCAGGAGGTGCGTGTAGCTTGAAGATAAGCTATGGACGCGGAATAACAATACCCCCGCAACGCTCTACGATCATGTTAGACCGGGACCAACGGATTCATAACCACTACAAACATCCATGGCACAGGCCAAGACTCGAAGCCGAAACCTGTGGTACTGAGCGCCAGAGCGCTAGCCACTTGGCCATTTAGGCCCAATAAGTCAGAAGTAAGTCATGACAAATAAGTTAGGAGTAAGTCATGAGAAATAAGTCATGAAAAATAATTCAGAAATAAGTCAGGAGTAAGTCATGAAAAATAATTCAGAAATAAGTTCGGAGTATAGTAAGTCATGAGAAATAATTCATTGAGAATAAATAAGTAAAATGAACTCATGACGAGGTGGGGCCAGAAAATTATGGAAGCACAAATTATAATTGAAATTAAAATATTGGACGAAATAAGCCTCAGCATATCAAATACTGCTATTTCTTTCGAAATTCAAACACAAAAGAGTGAAAAAAAAAATGTTAATATCAGTTTTACAACACTTACATCAGAAGTGTCATGATTCCTCTTACACAATTTATTATCATACAGAAAAATTCTTAAGTAAATTATTCCTAATCTACTGTGAATCGAATTATAAATCGACTGTTTGCAAGCACCAAATCTTCAATCGATTCAAAACGGTGTCCCCGGAGTGGTCTTTTGAGTTTAGGGAATAGCCAGAAGTAGCACGATGCTAAATAAGGTGAATACGGTTGTTGTGGAACGATATGGGTTTCATTTTCGGCGAAAAAGTCGCAAAAAATCAATGCAGTGTGAGCTGGTGAATTCAGTGTTTTTGGTACCAATCAAGATTTGACGCGTTTGAGGCCCAAAACATCTTTTGAAATGGAATTTTGAAATTCCAACATTATCAACAAGGTCTCCAATTGTAAATCGACGGTTTGCAAGCACCAAATCTTTAATTTTTTGGACGTAAGCTTCGTCGGTTGAGGTTGGTGGTCGACCAGAGGGCTCTTGGTTTTCAACGGCTTCTTTGAATTGTTTATACCACTTGTAAACATTTCTTTCCGATATAGGAATGCTCACCAAATGCCTTCTGCAACATTTTATACGTTTCCGCAAACAAAATTTAATGCAAGTTCTTTGCTCAATGAATTCAGACAGTTCAAAAATCGCCGGAATCAATTTTAGCATCTTATAAAACCAAGCGTAACTCAAACACTAATGAATATTTCGATATGAAATTTCACACAGATGTCAAGGACAATGGCAGCCACCTAAAAATGAAAAAAAAAATTTGAAATACCATATGCCTGGGAAATTTAAATTGAAAATTGGTCTTACTTTTTGGACGCAGTAATATTTCTTTCCAAATTCAAACACAAAAGAGTGAAAAAAAATGTTAGTATCCGTTCTACAACATTTCTAATGTATGATTCATCTTATACAATTTATTACCACAAAGAAAACAATTCTTAAATAAGTTACAATAAAAGTCTTAGAGAATGGTTCATTATTATCACAATAATGGCTATTAAATAAACAAAGAAGAAAAGAATACGAGTTTTTATTATTGCTTTCCATAAGAATCGAGGTCTTTCTTAATTAGGAAAGCAAAAGATCTCCATATTGAAATCGCGAAAAAGAAAATAAAAGTGGGAGGGGTGGACTTCTACTTCGTTTTATGAAATCGCTTGCAGCTATTTTATTAACCAATCATTGTTTTTATCACCGACGGTTTATTTCTACTTTCTTTCATGGTTTGTAATTTACATACGTAATAATAAACGGAAGTACTAATTTAGTTTTAAGTGTTAGTGCATCGAAAGCAATTAATGCTAAGTTTCATTGTGCAACATAAACCTGTTACTGGTGTCAAACAGTTTGTTTTGTGTGTGATGAAATTGATTGATTGCTATTGATTGTTACTTCATTTTCTAAGTTCTATGCACTCTGTGTTTAGGGTAAGAAGTTAAATTAATGTGGTAGTTTTTTTTATATAAATTGTGAATGCTACAAAATTTAAGCCCGACTCGTGGTTCAGTGGTCAGTGTTGAGGTTCAATGCGCTGGTGACTTTGTTGTATGTTTCGAAAAACGAGATTTGATTTGATTTTTCGCTGTACAATCATTTTTTTCACACTGTGGTTTAATTAGACCGGGACCTACATTTTAATGTGGATTTCGAACCATTAACAAACATTCATGCCAGTGCCAGGATTTGAATCTGAAGCATGTGGTACCAAAGGGGAGAGTGCTAACCAATTGGCCATCAGGCCGCTCAAAAAGCGAAGAGACACGACGACGTGTGTGATTTTCAACGTCTTACCTCGGAAGTGACACTATCTGGTGAGAGTTTTCCGGATTTTCACCCATACGATACGCGAATGCGGAGTAGTTCCCCCTAAAAGTGCTCCCGAAAAACATTGTCCTCCTTCTTCCGCGTCACGGAGCCAAGTCAGACTTCTATCTACTGGTGCTCCATCACAATAGAAGCTGCTCTCCTTTCCTCTTTCCATGAGACTACACAGGTTCATGGACTTGATCTAGAGGTTGCTATTTACCGATTGGGATAAGAAGGAACAAAATTTTTAAAAAAATTCCAACTATTTTAAATTTCTGTAAAAAATGCATTTTATAGCAATTTATAGTGGAAATAATCGTCTAATAAAAATAATAATAAACGTCTAATAAATTCATAAATAAGTTTTCGTCAATAATTTTTTTTTTTTTGAGTTTGTAAATTATAATTAATAATAATGCATGTTATTTTATTATATTTATTTGTTTACCTATTTATATTTCTCCCCTTTTCTCTCTTTTTTTATTTTTATATGCTTAAATAAATTAAAAAAAACTATTAAAAATATAAAAAAAATAATAATAATAAAAAAATTAGATTTCTCCTAACTAATTCAGATGTCTTTTTTAAGCGAATTGTGACATAAATAACAGGAGGGTTTTTTTTACTCTGAACATCTTTAGGCTTCATGTTCAACTTAGTGTGCTTCGAACAGCCTATCAGCAGGTAAAGAGAAGGGGGCATTGTCTACCGGAAGACTTTTAGGTGTATTTGTATAGGCGAAATCCCCATCTAGAAGCCTGAGATAGTTTTGATATTTGAGATAGCCTGAGATAGAGATAGTTTTACACACGCTGTCATAATCGCTAACGAGTCTCCTTGTTTCTGAAAGCAGTATTATTTTTTCTTATCCCACTTGGTAGACAGCAACACTAGACCAAATCCAAGAACCGTGTGGTCTCATGAAAGAAGGGAAAGGGGTCATCTTCTATGGCAGCAATTGTGATGGAGCACCTGAAGATAGAAGTCTGACTTGATTCCGTGATGCTGAAAGAGGGCAGAGCATTACGGGTAGAGGACTTTTGCGTATCGTATGGGAGAAAACCCGGAAAACTTCCACCTAGTTGTCCGTTTAACGAGGCAAGGTACTGAAACATCACAAACGCTATCGAACCTATCGTATTTTGGAGAAAAAACCGAAAAACCTCAGCCCTAATAAGTTGATAACCATCCCTCTGAGCTAAATACTTGCGGGCCTCCAAGAAACTTTTTCCACATTTTAAACATGGAGGGAATGAATGATTTGCTTTATTTAAATTCATCAAAAGTGTTTGAGCGGAAGAGCCTTCAAATCATTGCAATTCTAAAAACAGCAAAAGATCTCGAAGTCATCCCCAGAAAATCAACACTTTTCTACTCAGCTAAATTGATTCTTTATAAATTTTTTTGCTAATCGTCTTTACCAAAAGATTTCGTAGTCTAACGAAAATCAATACTTTGCTACTCAGCTACTTTGCTTCTGAAATTTTTTCGCTTTTACACATTGGTGTATCATTGGTGCATAGTATATGTATTTGGTGACACCATCGTGTATAGTGCAGGTGTATAATTTTTTAGTGCATTTAACTTTCTTCTCATTTTGGTCAAAAAAAGTAACTTTTGTTTTTGAAGTTCATGTTCGTATAATGGATGAAGATATAGAATTGCTCTGTTCTTCCAAGCAGAATATCCTAATGTAGCTTTTTGCCATTTTGAAGGAATGAACATTTCACAGAAGAAAGCCCTGAGATTAAAATCAGGAAAATGAAATCAACCATTTCTTCATCTTTTTATTTATTGTTTTTTTTACTGTTTAGTCTCCCATTCGCTCATTTTATCAAATGACATTTCATATTATTATAAATTTTTGTTACATCACTATCGTAAGACTTTTAAGCCTTAATCATTCAGATAGCATTTTATGTTGTCATTTACTATCGTAAATTCACATTTATGTTCGAAGTTTCTTATTTTGTTCTTTTTCAGACATTGAGTTTTTTTAAAGTCATGGTTAGTATTTCGAGATTGTTTCATTCTGTATTGAAATTTTTTTTTTTTTTTTTTTTTTTTTTTTGGCAAACACTTAGACAGCTTGGTCTTGGATGCCTTGGCAAGCACTGCACAGACGTTACTCACTTTGCATTACCAAGGGGAGGCGCGCGTAACTTGAGGATAAGCCACGGACGCGGAGTAACAATGCCCCCCGCAACGCTCTACGATCATATGAGACCGGGACCTATGATTTAAAGTGGGTTCCGCATCCACCATACCGCCAGTTTACCGAGCGCCAGAGCGCTAGTCATTCAGGCCCGTATTGAATTTAGATACTACTAAATTATTTTGTTAATAGTCTGCCTCGACTAGATACAGTTGAAGAATTTATCATATTTTGTTTCTTTACTTTTTTTAATGTAAACAAGTAATGATATTAAATTTTGATCCCAAATCTTTATGAAGCTGTATAACATAATCGTCAAAAAAAAAAACAGCAATTGCTGATGTTAGCGATTCAGTGTGATTTTTATGTTCCAGATCTAACACTAAATTTTTCAGGTAGTGTACTGGATTTCAGCTCGTGTTTTTTATTTATTTATTTATTTATTTATTATTAATAATATTATTATTTTAATGGGATTTTTTGTGTTCAAGGTCTCGCCATAAATTTTTTAAATAGTGTATTGAATTTCAGCTTCATAATGTTTTTTTTTAATTTTTATTTATTTATTTATTTTCATCTGGCCGGTATATTAAATTTAAGACTAAAAGCTGCCACGACTTTTGTCTTCTCCGTGACTCTAGTTTTTACTATTACTATTATTATTAAATTTTCGTAAAATTTCTCATAAAAGGATCCAATTTAAAATATGAAACATCTCTTTTTTTAAAATTTATATATGAAACAGCATAATAAATAACATTAATCTCAATTAAATTATTCAAAAAGCTTCCTTTTCTGGCATTTTTATTGTTGCATAAATTAAAATCATTAATGTTACACGAATATTTCAAATTGCTATAATTTTAGGAATGCACTATAAATATATACATTATTAAAAAGTATATACTTTTTATTTATAACTATTTAAGAACTTTTAGTATAACTTCTTATCGGTAGATGGCAGCACGTATCATCATTTACTTGCAATGACGGGGACCAATGAAATAAATCAGTCCTCTAAACTAAATTAACTAAACTTGGCCACCTTCCAATTTTTCCCGCTATCGGTGATCGGACTAGCTTGTGCTGAGAAAATTTATGCAATAAATTAACATAAGAATAAAATGACTGACGAGAAAATGAATGTCACTGTTCTAAAAGCGTGGGGTGCTCGATATCAATCGTTATAATTTTTCACTCGTTTCATTCCGAAATGCAGAGTTAGTTTAAAAATGTCATACAAAGCACCCCACGCTTTTAGAACAGTGACATTCATTTTCTCGTCAGTCATTTTTATTCTTATGTTAACAATTATTTTTTTTACTTTTAGATTGATTAATTCTAAAAGCGTATTTTTTTAGTTTTTTTAAATTATTAATTTATTTTTTACTTTTTAGTCTGATTAACTCTAAAAGCATATTTTTTTTTAGTTTTTTTAAACTATAATTGTTTTTACTTCGTTTTCCACTTGGCCGGTTATCCGCTAAGTTTACACCCACCGCGATTTTCGGCCAATAGGAAGAGCGCAATTCGACATGATCGCACTCCTATGCCTTTGAGATCCGCCTCTTTTTAGCCACCGAAATTTTCGGCCAATAGGAAGAGCGCAATTCGATCGCGGATCAGTTGACTGACTCGCCAGTAGATGGCGCCCTCAGTCCCAAAATCGAGCCCAAAGAGTGAGTTACATACAAACATACAAACATGCAAACATACAGGTGAAGCTAATAAAAGCGTATTAAAAACAATTTCTTTCTCACAGGGATTGAGTATGAATTGGTTCACAGGGTTATTAATTCTATGAAACACAAAAAATAACTGAAAGTGTCGTATAACAAATGAACTTCAGCTAACTTTCATTGCATACGTTTTTAAACTTATTACCTGCATAATTTTCAATTTCGCCATATGAAGTATGATTATTCTCATAATGGATAGATTTCAAGTGAATCCGTCCTGCCCGAAGGCTTGCGGTAATCTCATAATGGATAATATATCTCCTTTTAACACTTAATCTGATCTGTTCGATGTATCCTAGAGTTGAAATATATAATTGTTTGTTAAATATTTCAAACGTCAAATGGCATAAGCATTGTTTTCCTTTTAATGAACAACGCTTATACACATAGTATTATTATTTCAATTACAATAAAAAATGGAAAATACCGAGGAAAATTTTGTGTATCGTTAGGAATAGTCATTCAATTTTCTATTTTTAAAAAATCATTTTATTAATATAGTATAGTATAATTATCATTATAGCATTTTTATTAATATCAGCATAGTATCAGTATAGTGTCGCTGCCTACACTAGACTTCTAACGGTATAAGAAGAGGGCTACTTTCAGATCCATGGGAACACCTTAATTTTTATTTACAAGCATTATATATATATATATATATATAGAGAGATATATAAAGAACTCTATTTACAAAAAATAGAAATGAAATGTAATTTGGTTCTCGTAATAAGTAATTAGTAATTAAGTTCTCGAGTCTACGACGAATCTCATGCATTGGTCTGCGGCAGACCTTAATTATCACAAGGCGGGATTCACAAAAACCACACAAGGGCCTCACTTTGAAAACAGGCGGAAACCCCGGCCTATTCAGTCACTTCAGAGAAAAAAATAAAAACAACACTTCAGGTCGAATCATCGCAGAATTATGTTTCTTCTTCACCATAAAAAAAGGCTCCATTTAAGACAATCCATTAAGATAGGGGGGGGGGGGTCATCTTCCCACACTTCTCATTGGAATAGCCACTTCTCAGCTCGTGGTCTATCACCAGTCACGATAAAACAAGTCATGGTATAGTTCATATTCGATCTGTAATTGTTTCCACCTGAAGGTCCACATTCGCTAATCATTATGCATGATACCGAATATCTTTTATCAGATTTAATGGACAGGTTGTTCTCGTTAGTACAAAATGCTAATTGCATGTAATATAACTACTCACAATACTGGTTATCTTCTGTTAAATTTGAGTGATGGGTCGTTATTATATATTTTTCAAATAACATTCATTCCTCTCTCCTGGGAATGATATGCCAAAACTCTTCTCGTGAGAAAAAAAAATACTACAATAGTCAAAGCTTTATAAAAAACCCTTTTATCTTATTGATGATTCATGATAAATGATTGATTACGCATGATTGAAGATTACTCGTCTTTGTTTTTTTAAAAAATGTTAGTATAGATCTTGTTTTATAATTTTTATAATTTAATGAATATTTTTATAAATTAATTCAAAGAGATGAAGGTCATAAGTGTCACAGAACCGTGAACTATTAGTTGGCATTTAATAATGGACTACAAAATCAATTGTTATCTTCGTTTTCTTTTCTCATTCATAAACACAACTTTCAGTTGATATAATAAAATATTTATTGGTACAAATACTTAATCGAGCAACCGCCCGCCATCAGCAACTCCGTCGAATTCCTTTTTCTGCCCTTGCTCTTACATTCGAATACCCGTATAAGACAACAGCCTTATATGGAGTTACAGGGGAGGAGTTATGGAAGAGTCTCTTGTTCGTGGCGCCATCTGTTGTCATTTATAATGACAAATAGTTTACACAATGGGGAAATGTATTTGATATCTACTAATAAATATTAATGAAATTGCAAAATATAGAGTTACAAATTTAAGATGAAAGATATTTTATGAAATAATGTAGTGGTTTCCAAAACTTTTCAATTCGCAGCACACTTTTTGAACTAAAATTTTTCCGTGACAAGTTACAGCAATCAAAGCATGGTTAATCATAAGAAATACAAACAAATGAAACACCTTTGTGTGCAGTTACGGGCGGCCCCAAGTTGGGGGCCAGATTGTAATGCTGTTAGTTGTGCAGCTGGATTGTAACTGGCTGTGGTTAGGTTGAGATTTCAAACACAGGTTTGAGAACGCACAGCTTTATTTACACATGCACAAACACCACATACAGATTCAACGCAACTAAAGACATATAATTATAGATTCCTGGAAGGATTCCATTTCTAAGCTGAAAATAAAGATACTCAGTTAAGCGGGGAATATACTACCTCTCTAGGTGAGAGATATTTTCTCTAGGAATGAGAGACTGTAAACTAAACATTTCTCAACAGAAGCGTGAGTTGTGCTATACTTCCTCTCGGATGAGAGTCTCGAGGCCTACTGACCTTCTTCTGAACGCCACAGGGGGCGCTTTTGCACTACGTAAGAGGAAGCATGGCTACAACACTTATAACGCCAGAAAAAATTGTAATTGGCATAGTCAAATAATTGCATTATTGAACAAATTCATTCATTTATTATTTATTCAATAACATTAAATAAATTTTATGAACGAGCCTGTAGATCATTGTACAATAAAATTATGACATCAAATTATATACGGCTTTTTCCTTTCCTTTTTTTTTTTTTTTTTTTTTTCTCCCTTGTTGATTTTTTTCGTTATTTACTATTTATCTTTCTGAAAACCCATCTTCTCCCAAATAAATAATCAAAAACAGATTAAAACCTATTTAATTTTATTACTTTGAAGAGGATATCCATCTTTTATTGAAATACAAAATTTGGTTAATTCAATGCTGCCATTTTTATAGTAATACACTGAAGAGGATATGCATCTTTTACTGAAATATAAAATTTGGTTAATTCAAACTATGCTTTCGAATTATTCTCGCAAGTAAATTCAATTCTCATCATCATCATTTTCATCAATAGCACAACAGCCCAATGGTGGACCAAGGTGGTCTGCCATATTGACAGATTTCGAGATAGGAGATGCTTTATTTTTAAGAGGTAGCGTTTTTAGCCCTATGTCCAACGCTGTACAGTAGTATTAGACGCGGACCTATGGCTTAAAGTGGATTCCGAGCCACTACAAACATTTATGGCACCACCGGGACTCGAACACGAAACCTGTGATAACGAGCGAACGAGCTCACTCGGCTATCAGGCCCCAAGTCAATTCAATACGATTATTTTTTCTGCAGAAATAAAGACAGAGCACTGGTGTTGAATTGATCTTGAATCCATGTAAGCTTGTCGATATTTTCATTTTGAAAGTATTTCTCAAATAAATTGATTCAAAAAAAAAAATTGATTTTAAAACTTGAACACTCTAAAAAATTGATTTTATACCTTGATAGAAATCAACTCCATTTGAGGTCAAAAACTACTACACTCTGAAGAAACAATCTTTGTCTTCTTTCTTTACCATCATTCATTTTAATTTTCCATAGTTTGAGTTTTTTTTTAAAGTTTTTTTTATAAAAACTGAGATTTTTTTTCTATCGACATCCAAACGTATATATTTTTTCCTTGTAGACAGAAATTCAAAGCAATCAGCTTTTGAAAAAAAAGCCTACTTGTGTATATCACTTCCATTAGAAAAACAGCATCGGCAAAATTTTCAGCAACCTTCTGCACCTCTTCTTTAAGGAAAACAAATTTTCTTTTTGGTCGCATTTCAAATGCGCCTGAAAAATCACGAGCATTAGAGAGCCATCATGTACTGTTGTAGCACAACAAAGATGAGCATTCAGCATCCATAACCTTACATAGTTTTTGAAAAAAATTTGCTTTCGATGAAACATGTTTTTATAAAATTGGTTACATTGAAACATTCTAAGACCAGTTTCAGTGAAGAACTCAGATACAATGCGAATAATACAATGAGTTACAATGCATCAGGGGATTTGCTTTTTATAAGTGCCTGCTGTCTTGCATAACAGCTAGATGGGGAACAAGAGCCGTAAGTACAGACACCAATGCATTTAATTTAATCCAAATTATTTTCCGATATAAAGGAATCAAAATTCTCAAAAACATACCGAGCCTTAGCACCTGTAGAGATATTTGTATACAAGAGATCTTCTAAAATGTCATTACCATTTATGAACCCTACACAACATGACTGTAGCATTTTTCCCAAGGGAAGAGTTGTGGCATATCTTTCCCAAGAAAGAGTAATGTATATTCTGTGACAAGTATATAATAACAATCCATCACTCAAATTTGACAGCAGACAAGCAGTTTTGCGGGTAGTTATATTGCATGCAATTAGTGTTTTGTATTAATCAGAACAACCTGTCACTCAAATCAGATAGCAGATATTCAGTGTCATGGATGCTACCTCTTAAAAATAAAGCATCTCCTATCTCGAAATCTGTCAATATGGCAGACCGCCTTGACAGACCTCATGAAATCAGCGATTATCTTCGAACTTCACAGATCGAAACAATTACAGATGGAATATGAACTACATCATGAATTATTCCATTTTGATTGGTGATAGACCAGGAGCTAATAAGAAATGTTTACTTCAATGAGAAGTGATGGAAGCTGGCCCACCTCTTGATGGATTTTCTCAAAGAGAGGTTTTTGGAGAGTGAAAAAGGCGAGTTCTGTGACGTGTCGACCAGAAGTGTTATTTTTCTCTTTTTCTCTGAAGTGACAGAACAAGCCGGAGTTTCCGCCTGTTCGACGTAGATATATGCGACATAGACTCTAGTACTTTGAAAATCTCCACCTTGGAATAAAATGCACTTGTGAATCAAATTATTTTTAAGTTACATTTTTTATGTAAATAGAGTTTTGTATATATATTTAATGTTTATAAATAAAAATTAAGGTGTTCCCATGAACCTAAAAGTGGCCCTCTTCTAGAAGTCGTTATAGGTCTATTATAGGCCGAGACGTTGTAGTGACAAATTAGCGTTATTATTATCCGTAGCCACATCCAGCTCTAACCCAAATTCATTAATAATGTATTAATGCATTTTTGAGGTTTTCCTCTGGATGCTATATTTTGTGACTGATTGTATTATTGGACAAGGGCACTTTTGAAAGCAGTTTTTCATCAAACTCACCAATGACAACGTTTACAACAACCGGTAGGTTTCGCTTCGTTGGCCAATCTTGCCTCTCTCGCTCATCTACGGGGATCTGTTTCCCTCCTCCTGGGGTCAGAGTTCAAAGTTGAATACTCCCCTTACGGTAAACAGTCTCTGTCAAAGACACATAAACCGTAATGTGTCACCGCCTGCTGATTAGCAGACAAACAAATCCTACATATATATACTATATACTGATGGCATCCTACAAAAATTCGACTAGCTTCGCAAACCATCTTTAATTTTGGTGGGATGCCATATAGTGATGGAAAAGTGTAATGATTTATTTCAGTTATAGATTTGCACTATTTGTCGTAAATGTGGCACCATGCGGTATTGAATTCAAAGCCAAATAATAGTAATGATGGAAACTTTTGATATATTCCTCTCTACTCACTCAGTAAAGGCTGACCATACTTGGAAGACTTTGAGAACCATTGTAAAATTATATTAAACTTTCTTTTTTATATATTAAAGTTTATACTAGGTACATTTTTTCTCAGCACATTTTTGTTGATTTGTTTAAAATAAGTTTTACTAGTATTTTTCACTGTTTGTTTTAGTTTCAGTTTCAATAATTTTTTTTATTTCATTCTCTTCATTAATTAAATATTGAAATGATTTATAAAATTAAATATTTTATAAAATTATACTATAATAATGAACACATAGTGAATACTATGATATTATATTAGATTTTTGATATTTTGTATTAAAATGTTTTACTGTATCCAAAATTAAATATTTGCTAAAATTATACTATAATACTGAACAATTTTATGATTAAACGAAGCAAATAAAAAATTTCAAGGTTTAAATAAAGTTTGTAGTTTTTATTTTTATCAATAAAATTAAAGAAAGACATAAATATAACTTATTAAAATGCTAAGTAATTGCAAGAAGGTTCAAAATCATAATGATTATATACATTATTTGTCGAAATATAAGAAATTCAGAAGAATTTAAAAAAGCAATCAAGAAATAAATATGAAATTTATAAAAAAAATTGTTTTGAAGCATTTTACCAAATTATAATAAAATAAATTATTAAGAAATTTTTTAAATAGAAACTTAGTCATTTTTTTGAAATACACACACAAAACGCGAAGGTAAGAAAATCTTTCCGCCTTCAGATTTTCAAACTTTTGGAATTATTCTTAAAATTTTAGGATATGCAATAATTGATATACGCCTTACTTCTAAAACTTTTCAGGCTTTAAAATTTTTTAATGGCCTCATTCATCTCCATCTTATTTTTCACTTCATTGTATCACTTGTGAAACCTTTTGCTACTTTCCACTACCATCTCTTATATTCTCCATAACGAACCCAACTATCAGATAGGAGTTTAAGTTCTTAGCCAAGTTCTTAGCCAAGGTTCTCCGATAACTTGGAATAAGGATTTAGAACTTAAAAAGATTTTGCCAGCCTAGAAATACAATTGCATTTGCTTCAGAATAGAAAATATTAATAATCGGTGCTGAGACCAATTGTTTAAGACAGGGGTCTCCAAACTACGGCCCGCGGATAGAATTTTTAATTTTCCACTCCGAGACAAGTTAAAAGAAATATATATTTATACATTACATATCCATCTTCTTTTCTACTTTGATTAAATATCATTTTTTTTTTTTTTTTTTTTTTTTTTTCCTTTTTTTAAAGGACTGATGATCTTTTTACTTTCTCTATTTTTGTTCTACAAACCTAAATCGACGGAAATAGCAAGCACAGACAGCTTTCAATCGGAAAGGATTTGCAAGTTGAGTTACATTCTAACAATCATCTCCAGCAGTTGTTTCTAAATATGTCAAAGTTAGAGTTTTACAAATCATTATCGAAAGTAGGTTTCCCAAATTCAATATCTCACTGCCAGAAAATCAGTGCTGTGTTTTCTTCAACTGATATATGTGAAAAAGTGTTTTCAACTATGAACATTGGAAAGAATTATTTCAGAAGTAGACTGACAGATGAGCATTTGTGATTCCTTATAGTGAGGTTCGAAGTGAGAACCTCACTATAAGGAATTTTTAAAAATGAAATTTCGATTTCATTCTGCTCATTAACATATTTAAATTGTAATACTTGTATATTGCTTTTAAAATTTTAGCAAATTTTTTCTTGACCCGCCAAACTTTTTTTTTTTCAATTTTTGGCCCGTGACCGAAAAAGTTTGGAGACCCCTGGTTTAAGAGACGCGAAGAAGGATTCATCCAGCGTAGATTCACTGTTATATATCTTTGAGAAAAATAAATTCGGTTTATGTTGAGGTTAGCTGTATTTAGATAATTGTGAGAAAATGACTGTAATCTATTTCAAAACTTTATTAATTGCAATAGATAAAATATCATGAAGAATGTGCTATGTGAATACTTCGATTGTAAAAAAACTGTAAATAACAAATCAAAACCTGGAAGGGGATATTTGTGAAAACAGTGCAGGAAAACACATCATTATTACACCTTTGTATTTATTTTTTACTTTCTGTTTTACCAGATATCTTAATCACATAATTGTCTTTGTCTCTAGGCTTATGACCGACTATTTTATTGCAAAATCAGTTTCCCAGTATGGTAGGGGCTGCGATATTTAAAAATGCTTATTCTTTGCTGCCAATATCGCCTCCATGCTAAACTCCTATCATTGAATTCACTGTCACAGCTCTAGATAGCAGTATATTAATTTTTTTCACTTAACTTTTGTTGCAAGTTGACTTTGTTGCAAGTGGACAAAATCGATAGCATGGTATATATAAAGTGGCAACAATTTTTCATGGATTTAATCATTTTGTAAGTGAGTACTAATTTTTAGTGAAAGCGGCTCAGATTAAGAAATAGAAATTTTAGATTTTAGAAGTGATTATTGCACATCAAATAAAAGTGATGTTATAAATGAAATAAGGCAGTGACAACTATGATTTACTTCTTTATACAGCTTAATTTACTCTTTATCTTAAAACATTTCTAAAATAAAAGTTTGTTTATTCGTTGTCCATTTAAATGACATTTATAATACAAAAAATAGCTTCAAGTTATCCGGTGGCCTTTTTTAAAAAGGTCTCTTTTTTTTTAAAAGCTTTTATGTAAAAAGTCTGAATAAAAGAAAATCGTAAAAGTAAAATTTTTTTTTTTTTTTTTTTTTTTTTTTTTTTTTGCCACTAAAAATACAAAAATTAAATTGTTAAGAGGTTAAATGTGACAAATTCTAACAAATGTTTATTACTAAAAAAGTTTTAATTTTAAGGTTGCTTTCAGAATTGCATTCAGAATGCGATTCATTTTGCATTTCAGAATGCAATTCATTTTGCATTTCAGAATGTGATGAAACTAATAAAAAGGACCAAAAAAAAAAAAAAAAATTATAAAGATCGATTATTGTCCTGCACACGATAAAGATATAAACTATATAACAAAGTACCAGGAAAAAACATCTAGCTCTGCTAATTTACTTATGTATTTATCATGAGACATCAGAAATTCGAACGAATGCGAAATTTACTTATGATTGCAGCAGTAATTTTTTAATTAAAAAAAAAAAACACTATCAGATACTATCTTCATAAAGGTCGGGGAACTTCAACACAAAAAATGACGCAAAAAATGCTCCAATAATAATAATAATAATAAATAAATAAGTATTATTTAATTAAAAAAAATAAAACTGTAAATATGTACTTGTTTTACAATTCATGCAATATAAAAAAGTCATAAGCATTAAGTGCATTCTGTGTTATGTTTTTTTTTTAATTAATGCAGAAATGCAGCTTCAATTAAGAATTTGAATGGAAATTCGAATTTGAAAAGTTTGAAAATCTATGTTCCAAATGATATAATTTCAAAATAAGTTATATTATTAAAAAAATATATAAATAATATGTTACTTTTTAAAATAATATTTTAGACATATAATATTAGAAATTAAGTAAAATAAAGAAAAAAAAACCCTGAAAACTATTTGTTTCGCCATTTTTATAAGTCTACTTTTGGAAGGCATTCCGATCATCCACGTTACTTTTGCTCTTTAATAAAGTTAATAACTACTTGAAATTTCTGTGAAAGTAAATGAGAATTAAATAAACAAACATATTAAATTATGAAAGCTTGAAAATATAATAAAAAAGATAAAAACCAAACAATTACAAATAAATAGTACGAATTAAACTGCCACTATCAGCAAACAACACGTTTCAAAATTTCGTAATGGATTTCATGGATTTTGGAAAAAAAGAAATATTTGTTCTATGTTAAAATAATCTATATCATAATTAAATAGAGCAAAGTCCCTTTTTAAATAAAATACACAGTGCTGCTTAGAGCTATTTTCGTTTATCCATCTCAATCCTTATTATCCAAGTATAATTATATATTTAATAATAGGATGAAAAAACAGTTCTCGATATAGAACTATTATATAAATAATAAGCGAAAATATTTTTTAAAGTTCTTTTATTATAAAGATACTGATAGTTTAGCTATAGACCGCTTATTTTCGTCAAAAAATTCGTTACGCAATTTTCACTGTTACCTTAAATGACGTCATATCCTGTTCTCTCAAACCATCTGTCTAGTTGCGGTCTCTAGCGTAGAAAAGATCGTTAAAGTTCTGTATTCCTAATTTCGATCTTTTGTTCTCTCTACTTGCTCTATGTTTATCTCAACTCAATAAGAATTGTTCCAAAATAATGTGCTTAAGTTAGATGCAGACAGAAGGTAGGATTGCCGTTCTGAAGTGTAGGATCAAATATTGGATGAGCAATGAAATGACATAACAAAGCAGATAACCGTGTTTTGAATTTTACATTTTTTGTTTCGGTATCTTTTTCCGAATGTAAATTCACATGCAACTACTTATTAACGATTTTTTGTTTTTATTATTTTTCTCTATTAATTTTTTAAGTAAGTAATAATCAATATTTTCTTTTCTTTTGATGCTAATAAAATTTAGTATATGTTTTCTAAATTTAAAGCAATCTATTTAAAAATATTTATTAAATAATTATTTTGTATAATTTTTTAAAACGTTCTTTTTTAATGTAACAATAATTTAGAATGGATGTTTGTGTCTCAGTTTAGAAACAATATGTTTAAAAATAATTTAAATAATTAGTACTTTAAAAATATATTTATTTATTTTTGCTTAATAATTCGTAGATAAATGAGGCAAAAATTTAAGCTTATTAGTTCATAATATTTAATTTTAAATATTTTTACAGTTTTGAAGAAACAAAAAGTTATCAGATTTAGAATTCATTATTTTTTAGATTTCATTATTATAATTTCTTCATTTAGAATTCATGAATTAAATACATAATTTTTTATTATTTTGAATTTTTATTTCGATGACTTTTTTAAAGTATGGACTTATTATTATTAATAATTGAAGGTATATTTTATTTACTTAAATATTTAATGAAATATTGAATTTCAAGTTAATTTTTAATTTGTATGTTACTAAAGATTTTATTTACATATTATTTTTTTTTCCTATTTTAATGAACAATTATCTACATGAAACAAATGAAAAAAAATTTACTAATATACTTTGGTGAATTTATATCTTGCTTTATAAGTTTAACTTTAGTTAACTGATTTTCCCATAACATATTTTTAACTAATATGTATTATTAACTTTCATTAAACTTATATATATTTCTGCATATTTGATCTAAATTGTATTGGATCACTAAAATTGGCCATGCTAATTTATTTTATTATTTTTTTCACATGTTATTCAAATAAATAAAACATGTAGAATTAATAAAACAGGAATTAAAAATATAATACATTAAATATTTAGAATTATTTTATTTTTATAAATTATGCCATATTAATTAAATAGATTACCTGAAGTACTTTTTTAAATTTTATAATAGTTATGCATTTTGAAATACTTGTACAGAACTGAAATTGATATTGTTTTTAAATTGACTTACAGAAGTATATTGAATTTCTCTTTTTACAACATATATGTAGATGAAAAAATAAAATACATAGAAGATATATATTGTATAGTAAAAGCATATTATTTTTATAAATATACTGTAAATATAAAAAAAAAAAATATACTAAAATATATTATATTATAAAAATATGTTACTATATCTTAGTACATATATATAAAAATGTATCAATACTAAAATGTATACTGATAGTTTACAAAAAACAGTATATTGATTTTTTTCTTTTTATGACATATATGTAAACTATATATACTACTTTTTTGTTAATGTAAAAATAAACAAAAATACATAGAAAATATATACTGTATACTAAAAATATACTATTTATATAAATATACTGTAAATATAAAAAATATATTATATTATAAAAATATGTTATTATATTTTAGTAGTGATATGTAAAAATATATCAATAATAAAATATACTAATACTTTTACTAAGATAATTATACTAATTAAGATTAATAACACTTTTATTGGCACAAAAAATATTTATTTGTTTAAAGCTATTTAGCAGTCATATTCGAAGCAAAATTATTTGTTTTCACTTTTAGAAATATATTTTATAATATCCAATGATGTATTTGCAGAATGTATTTTTCAAGATGTTTTTTGTGATTTTGTATTTGTTATTTTCCCACAATGTACAAAATCGCAATTAGTACAAAAGTATAAAATTACAATTTCCCTTAATGTATTTTCCCACAATAAAAAAAAAAAAAAAAAAAAAAAATAGAGAGAATATTATGCATAATAGAATAAAAATAATATGTATAAAAATAATATGTCGAATAAAATGTATAAAAAAATATTAGAATATTAAATGTATTTTGTTTAAGTGTATCAGGCTTTTTTTGTAATCATTGACAAATACAGTGTTCATAAAATAAAGCTGAATTTCATATATATAAAGGTTCGAACCATTAATGGCTCAGGAAGAAAATGAAGACTTTTCTGGTCGTTTATTGCATCAAGCAGCACTATGGGGAAATGCAGAGTTACTGGAAGACCTTCTGCATGGGGAAATGGTAAATACATGTTTTTTCCTTTTTATTATTTTGTCGTGAATTGAGATTCTATTTAAAATGATTTCATGTGTTTTTTAAATAAAAATTACCATAAACTTAGAATTGAAATCTAATGAGATTTTGTAATTCAATATATTGCTGTAATCATTGGGTAAACATTAGATTTTACAAAAAGATACCAGGCATTCTATAGATTTATTTTTACTACAAATATCTATTAAGCATATTTATTTAATTAATTTATTAATAATAGATAGACTTGGTAGATGTAAAAATGACTATTATTTCAAAATTACTGATTTTATCGCAAATCTTAATTATGTCAAATCATTTGTTAAAATTTTACTAACATTAAATTTCAATTTGCTAAAAGTAAATTTCTATTTATTCGTTCAATTTTATATGTAGATATACAAACTGAAAAATGAAAAATTGCATTTTTAAATTAATAAAAAAATGTGAATTAATATTTTTTGTTAAAAAATAAATCTTTTTACTGTTTTTTAAAGAAGAAATATTTTAAATAGTAATTAAATATTTAATATAGTGATTTCATATTTTTCACAATTTTATTTTGAATCGTTAATTTTTTTTCCAGTTTACTTCCAGAATTTATAAAAAAGGAAAATATTAGTAATCATAATTCAAAGACCTTACATTTTGTTTTGTGATGTTGATTGAAATGCTTCATAATAATAGAAAATATTTTTTAATAGTCTTGATAAAAATAATAGTTTAATAAATAAAAAAAAAAAGCTTGAAATGTGATAAATAGCAGCGTGCTTGATTATAGTACTTTTAGTATGAAGTCTTTTGTAGGCTTTTTATTCAATAGAAATATGTCAAGTGTGAAATTCTAAAATTTTGCATTTCATTTAACATATTTGTTCTTTGCTTCATACACAAGTTTGGTAACAAACTTCTTAACTTTGAAAACTTTTTTTGACAAGTGACTTTTTTTTTTTTTAAAAGTCACAAAAGAAATGTTTCATATTAAAAGTATTTAATATGAAAAATTTTTGTTGTCACTTTTTTCAACTTCTAAAATTTTTAACTTTAAAAAATTTTTTTTTTTTTTTTTTACCTTTTTCAAATAATTTTTTTAAAGTTTAAACTTTTTAAACCTTTAAACATTGGGTTTTGACTTTTAATTAAAATTTTTTTTTTTTTATCTTTCTTTAATTTGATTGTGGAAGAAATGCTTTACAACCATTAGAATTTTCAGTGAATTTAATTTTTTTTTGACAGAACAAAATATTATAATTACGTTTTTTTTTACCAGTGTGAAATGAGTCATGGTAAAAACGTGTTTCCTTTACATTGTTTTTTCACCTTTTTTAATGCCTATTTTAACTTTCCAAAACGTGAATGCAGCTGTTTAAAAATAAACTAAGAACACATAGAATACTAAGATACTTTGTGAATGACTGTGTTCTGTGACCCGGAAGGTCGATTCCGTTGGTGTTTTTCGACACTTCAAATGTTCTTCTTAACACAGGCGTTACGGGAAGTGAAAATTGGGGACTGGCGACCCAATAAATATTGTGATAATTAAATGGATTCACCTTGCATAAACTCATGCTTTTTCTACCAAAAGGAGTTTAGTTTTTACAGCTATTAAATAATGTAATACTATTTTAAATAGGCACTTTTTTTTGTGAGGTAATGTAAAATATTGTTTCAACAATAATATCGAATATTTTAAATTCATTTTTTTACGCGCCATTAATGCGGAATTATGAGCCACTTTAGACTTAAAATCGCCTAATCGTTTGCTACTTTATTAAAGAAATACTACTTGAATAAATTAACGTCGTTCTTTATAAAGATAACACTTTTTGTGGAAAGATTTTCTTTGATTATTGGTATTGCTTTTTCTTATCATAAAAAGAAAACTCTTTGAAAGGTAGCTTTATTCTGCTACAATACTTCCTTGAGTTTTTTTTTTATTATTATTATTTAAAGCAGTGAAAAATGCAGTGCATTTGTAAAATTATATTTTCTTTTAAAAATTTCTTATATTTTTTTTAATATTTAAGTTTTAATTTTTTATTTCGAAATTTGAATCATTATTAAAATGTATATTATACATTTATATATATATAAAAAAAAAAAGGAAAATATAGTTTACAAAAGAAAAATATAATGATTTCAAGCGCTTTTGTTTTTGTGTATGGATTTTTATATCATCTTATAGAATATTTTAAATTTATATAGTTGTTCACTATACGCTGTTAATAATTAACAGTAATACACTTTCCAATATTTTTTTTTATTGCTATGTTTTAATCTGGACCTGAAGGCCAAGTGTCTGGCGCTCGCTGCCATATGTTTTGGATTCGAGTCCCGGCGGTGTCATGGATGTTTGTAGTGGTTTTGAATCTACCTTAAACCACAGTCCCGGTCTAATATGACTGTTGGGCGTAGGGCTGATAACTCTACGTGTAAAATGAAACCATCTCATGTCTCGAAAGCGACCTGATGGCCAATTGGCTAGCGTTCTGACCTTTGGGTTCGCGGTCTGGTCTTTCAGGTTCGAATTTTGGCAGTGACGGATGTTTGTCAGTGGAATCCACGTTAAACTGTAGGTCATGGTCTAATTAGCACAAAGTGTGCACAAAATGATCGTAGAGCGACAAACCAAACCAAACTTGTCTCGAAATCTGCCAATAGACAGTCGGCCTTGGCCCACCATGGAGCTATTGCGCTAATCAAGCAGTATGATTCGATCTATTTAAAAATTTCTTTACCATAATAAACACTACAGCTAAATTTAAACTTATCGCGTATTAACTGAGCACTCTAAACTAATAGGTGGCCTTCTGGCTAGCGCTCTGGCCTTTCTTACCACAGGCTTTAGGTTCGAATCCTCGCTGTGGCATGGATGTTTAATGGTTCGGAGTCCACGTTAAACTGTAGTTCCCGGTCTAATTATCCCAAAGGTGTGCACAAAATGACCGCAGTGCGGCAAATCAAACTAAACTAATAGATTTTGTGGGAGAAATAGCTCTAACGGTATTAAATATTTCGATTCTATCACGCCATAATTATATCATCTACATCATTTTCCTTAAACTATTGACTTATTACATTTATAATCACATCATTATAATATCGCAATCATATAACCAATTTGATCGTTATACTATATCATATTTTAATGCTATTTCGTCTGAATCTTCTTAAATTTAAAATTGGTTAAGTAGTAAAATCATATTTGAATTTGTATCTATTTTAAAGCTGTCCGTATCAGACTAATATGTAAAGTATAGTATTCAAAAAAATTATTGAACACACTTACTTTTTACTGGATATGGTCTTCGTGAACTTGCTCACAAATTCTGCTTGGCACACTCATTGTCCACAAATAAAGATCATAATCACTAGATTCCATGAATATTATGAATTTAAATTTTACTATTCTATTAGTTAATCATACACATTATAATTATTTAAATATGTATTATTTTTTATTAGTTTATATACAATAAGAAATATTTATTTAGTTCCTCTAGCGCAGTACCAAACATTTACCCGGTAATTTTGAATTTGATATTTTAATTGTTTTATTTATTGGTATTTCAGTAGAACTCTAGACTTTTGTAATATCATATTAATATAATATATTGCTATACCTAATAGTATATTGCAATACATAACAGCATAATACACTGAAGTGACAAAAGTCATGGGATAGCAATATGCAAATTTTCAGATGGCAGTAGCATCGCGTGGAACAGGTATAAATGTGCAGTGCTTTCGCAGAGCTGTCATTTCTGTTCAAGTTATTCATATGAAGAGGTTTTGACGTGATGATGACCGCACGACGGGAATTAACAGACTTTGAACGCGGAATGTTAGTTGGAGCTAGACGCATGGGTCATGCCATTTCGGAAATGGTTAGGGAATTCAACATTCCCAGATCCACTGTGTCAAGAGTGTGCCGAGAGTATGAAATTTTAGGCATAACATCCCACCATGGACAGCGCAGTGGTCGATCGTCTGCACTTAACGACCGAGACCGGCGACGTCTGCAAAGAGTCGTAAATTCTAACAGACAAGCAACACTGCGTCAAATAACCGCAGAAATCAATTTATAACATTGGGACGTACAAAAGGGACTTGTCTGTTAGAAATGTGCGGAGAAATTTGGCTTTCTTGGGCTATTCCAGCAGAAGACCGACTCGAGTGCCTTTACTGACAGAACGACATCACTTGCAGCGACTCTCGTGGGCACCTGAGCATATAGGTTGGCCCCTAGATGAATGGAAAACCGTGGCCTGGTCCGATGAGTCACGATTTCAGTTGGTAAGAGCTGATGGTAGGGTTCGAGTGTGGCGCAGACCCCACGAAGCCATGGACCCAAACTGTCAGCAAGGCACTGTTCAAGCTGGTGGTGGCTCCGTAATGGTGTGGGCTGTTTTTTCATGGCATGGACTTGGTCCTCTGGTGCGACTGGACCGAACATTGACTGGAAATGCTTATGTTCGGCTACTTGGAGATCACTTGCAGCCATTCATGGACTTCATGTACCCAAACAACGATGGGATTTTTATGGATGACAATGCGTCATGTCACCGGGCCACAACTGTTCGCGATTGGTTTGAAGAACATTCTGGACAATTCCAACGAATGATCTGGCCACCTAGATCGCCTGACATGAATCCCATCGAGCATTTATGGGACATCATCGAGAGGTCTGTTCGTGCCCAAAATCCTGCACCATCAAAGCTTTCACAATTATGGACGTCTATCGAGACAGCATGGCTCAATATTCCTGCAGAAGACTTCCAACGACTTGTTGAGTCCATGCCACGTCGAGTTGCTGCACTTCGCCGGGCGAAAGGAGGGCCGACACGATATTAAGAGGTATCCCATGACTTTTGTCACTTCAGTGTATATTGCTATACATAATATAATATATTGCTATACCAACACGATCTTTACCATTTTTAAAATTCAAATTTAAAATGTATTCATTTTTGTTCTATTTTTATTTGATTTTATAGAATAATTTGTAAATTTTTAACATCAAAAACTGTCCTCCCGATTTTCTAAATTCTCGCCTTTTTATAAATTGTTATCGGAAATTTTATATTACTATGCGCATGCGTTGTAATCTTATCTAAAGCAAGAAGCACCAGGATAGTTTAGATTAAATTATTGTAAACAAATTTCAAGACATTAAATGTGGTTACTTTTATTTTTATGTATCTCTGACTTTTCTCGGTTTTTCCTCGGAAAGAGATAAAACAATGTGCATGTACATATTATGTTAAGATATACTTTTAAACAATATTAAATTGCAGCTAAAAAGGAAATTTAATTTATAACATTGACGATTAGCTCATAAAGTGGATAAACTTGTTAAAACGCATGTGTAAATGCGAGGCACATTTCGAAATGGGCCTTACCTTAACTTATTATTGCTATACAAATAAATTAACAACAACAACAAAAAAAACTTATTAATATTCCATGTACGTACATACCTTCGTCATTTACATTTCAGTCATCCTTGTTCTGTAAGTGCTTTTGAAGTCGCATGGAAAACTTTCTTAAAAGTCTGTTTGCAAAGTTCCACCGCGTGCTTGTTTAGCATTGATGATTTCGGCAAAACATTGAAAAATAAATCACTTTTTCGGATGAAAGAAAACGTGGAAGTAATTGCGTGCAAGGTCGGGGCTGTAAAGAATGGTGTGACAAACGGTGTGGTGTGGTGCAATAAAAATTTTAAATCATTTGGCAGTTGTATCATAGCCATATTTTCCCCGAACTCATCAGTGTAGAATCTTAAATAACATATAACTATACATTTTTGTATTTTTATGTTTTTTTTTTTCGTGGATAGAACGAATTTCCTCATATTTGCTGTACCTTTTGTATTGCAACTTTTTCTTTTGGCGAAAATTGGCAATACTGAACTGAGGATTGCAGTTTGTATTGTTTCCGCTGGAGACAGGCTTCTGATCGCATCAGTGATTCCGTTAAAAACTTACAATAGTCAGTGTTTTTTAATTTTAAATGCGCCTCGTAAATATAATGGGAACTGATAGCCGAGTGACTAGCGCTCGGTACTACAGGTTTCGGGTTCCAGTTTCGGCGGTGTCATGAATGTTTGTTGTGGTTCGGAATCCGCTTTAAACTGTAGATCCCGGTATAATATAGCTGTTGAGCGTAAGGCTGACAACCCTACCTTATAAAAAGAAAAACATATATCATATCGTAATCTGCCAGTAGGCAGATGGTCTTTGTCCACAATGGGCCTGTTGCTCCAATGATGATGACGACGACGTACATATAATGCAAGTAATTATAAATATAATTATAAATACAATTATATAAGTAATTATAAATATAATTAATCAATAAAGAGTTTTATTGCATATCTATTTAAAGAAGAATTTCTTTATTAGTTAAATAACATACGAAATAACAAATATGTGCATAATGTTACTTTTCTGCACTAATTATCAACTTCTTAGATTGTATCTAAAACGCGATTAAAAGATTGACATCTCTAAAGATTAAAGATTATGCAGGGTGTGAATCTCTTTTTAAGTACCCAAAATAAGATTACCTACAATTTCTATTTGTTAACAACTAAATAATGGTTTGTTTCAGCTTAGAACTTAATATTCGTTTTCCTTGAGGTTGCAATATTTTAAGCTAAAACGCTTAAAAGAATTTATTTCGATTTTAATTTAAATTTTAGAATCAAGTAAGTATGACTTTATTTTCAAATTTTTACACAATTTGTTGAGTAATAAAAGCCTACTTAGCATTTTGTAGAAATCCCAAATCGGCTTTATGAAAAATACATATGCAATTGATAAGTGCTCTTAAAATGTTCACATTAATTCAACCACTTACGAATTGAAAAACCTGTGTTGGTACGTGACTTTAACAAAGTCTGTTCGTATCTCCTGCATCTGGGAAATTCAGCTTTTATCGCATGGGTAAAGAAATATTGATTTGTATATGGTCTTCTGTCTAGCGCTCGGTGCCACAGGTTTAGGATCATTTGGTTTGGTTTGCCGTTCTACGGTCATCTTGTGCACACGAGGGCTAAACAGACCTGGACCCATAGTTTAAAATGGATTACGAACCACTCACAAACATCCATGCCACCGCCAGGATTCAAAACTGAAACCTGTGATTCCAAAGGCCAGAGCGCTAGCTAATTGGCCATCAGATCGCTACCACAGGTTTAGGATTGGAGTCCAGTCAGTGCCATGGATGTTTGTAGTGGTTCGGAATCCACTTAAGACGTAGGTCCCAGTCTCATATGACCTTAGAGCGTCACAGAGCCTAATCAGATTTCTTCTCACCCACATCATTCCCAAACTGTAAAGGCGCAACTCAGCTCTAGACACAGTAATGTAGTTGGTGTAGTAGTAATAGTAGTAGTCTATTATGATCGTAGAGCGTTGACTTGAGGTGTAGCCAGTCTTCAGCCCTCGTGGTTCCACGCTAAAGTGAAGTTGCATATTACCCTTAGCCATGCACCAGTCGCCTGCGACGGGGTCTATTGGACCTGGTGTAGACTTTCCTGCACCAGGGGGATTAGTAACAACAACAGCAACAACATACAAAATAACAAATATGTGTAGAGTATTCCTTTTCTGCACTAATAATCGATTTCTAAGATTGTAGCTTAAGCTAATTTAAAAAGATTGGCATCTCTAAAGATTATGCATGGTGTGAATATCTTAAGTACCAAATAAGATTACTTATAACATCTATTTGTTAATATCTAAATGATAGTTTGTTCCCGCTTAGAACTTAATATTTGTTTTTCTTCAGTTTGTAATATATATTTAAGTAAAGGCGCTTTTTAAATTTTAAAATCAAAGAAGTCTGATTTTATTTCCAATTCATACACGATTTGTTGAGTAATAAAAGCTTACTTAGCATTTTCTAGAAATCCCTAATCGGCTTTATGAAAAAGGCGTATGAATTGAAAAGTACTCTAAAAATATGTTCACATTAATTCCAACCATTCATGAAATGAAAAACTTGAGTTGGTACGTGACTTTAACAAAGTCTGTTCGTATCTCCTACATCTGGAAATTCAGCTTTTCTCGCTTGGTTAAAGAAATATTGATTTGTCTTCCCACTGCAACAATAGAGAGAGACGTGTTGGCGTAAGTTGGAGTGAAATGAAAAAATAGTTAAGGAGCAGTTTTGAATATTCAATGAAGTCTGTTAGTGAGTAGTTATTATTGTCTGCATTATAACATGAATTGTTGAATTATGATGTGGAAAATGTTGGACACGTAAGTTAGTTAAGAAACAGCTTTGAATATTAAATAAAATCTGTTAGTGAGCATATTGTATGGAGTATAACATGAATTGTTCAATTTTGATGCGGAAAAAGTTTGACACGTAAGTTATGCTCTAATTTTAATTACATTTTATAACTTAAAATTCTTTAAGCATGACGGTATTTCTTTTTATGCTGTAGATATACTACGCAATGGAAAATCTTACATAAATACACTTAAAATACCTTATAACGGAATGTGTTTTATGTGATTATGTCTAAAATTTTATAAAACCGAATAAATTTATTAAACTAACTGAAAACATTTCAGGAAATCAAGAATACCTTTGTTTCAAAGCCTTTTTATTTAATTTTATTGAAAAATAAAAAAAATTTAAGCCTGCAGTGGTCTAGTGGTTGGGGTCTGATGACCTAGTGACTAGCGCTCTGGTGCTCGGTGCTGCAGGTTTCGGATTCGAGTTCCGGCTATGCCATCGATGTTTGTAGTGGTTCGGGATCCACTTTAAACCGTAGGTCCCTGTTTAATATTATTGTAGAACGTTGGGCGTAGTGCTGACAACCTTACTCCGTAAAAAGAAAACATTCCTCATCTCGAAATCAGCCAGCATTCACACTGCCTTGGCCCACAATGAGGCTGCGTCAATGAAGAAGAAGAAGAAGAAGGTCTGGTGATTTTTAAATTAATTGAGGTGTTTGACATGTCGGGCATGTCGTATCAAAATTTCATGGATTTACATCGGGAAAATCATGGTTTATACTTAAGAGTAGATCGCAAATTCCTATGTTGAATTCAAGGAAGAAGGTACAAATGCCATTAATATAGCTCCTATTTCATTCAAAGTTGCAATTGCACCAGAGACTAATGTGGATTCGCATACATGAAGTGGTCAGTTAACTTCGTGGGTTCATATGTCATTTTTTTTTCTTCATTTTTGTACAATTATTCATCAATGTTGATCATTATTCGGTAACTTTTCAATTCCTATTTAATCAACTTGAAAACCTTGTCCTTAAATCCTTGGTTTTAAATGATTTTGTCTGTGTATAATTCAGCATGTATAGTATAATAACACATAATGTATAATACTTAAAACATAGATGATTTTAAGGATCTTGTATGTATAATGCAGTATGTCTAGCATAATAACACACAGTGTATAAAATTTAAAGCAAATTTTTTTTTTTTTATCTGCTATTAACAATCTAAGAAATCTTTGTGCTCTTGACATCAAAACTAAATGCCATCGCTGGTGAACGGCCGTCAATGATTTACAACGCTTGGAACGATGGATGAATACGTTACCTTCAAGAAAGCATCTGGCCCTATATTTGGCATCCTGTTCATGTATGCAGTTATAGAGCAATTATATCTGCTTACAGGTGTTGGTATTCTTTCGCCTACAGAATAATATACTGGGCATCAATTTGCACTGTTTTCTTCGATCACCACTACTATTTTATTCAGCTTTACCTAAATTTTGGAAGGTTTTCCAAGCACCTGAAATAATATTGATGATTATCAACGATATGATCACTATTATGCCAACTCTTGATATTCTGATTTTTTTTATCTGTAATTAACTGTCCAAGTAATCTTTGTGCACTTTACACCAGAACTAAATGACACTTCTAGTGAAGGACCTTCAATGGCATACAACGTCCTGAACGATATATGAATAGGTTACCTTCAAGAAAGCATCTGACATTACATTTGACATCCTGTTCATGTATGTAGTTATAGAACAATGATAGCTGCTTACAGGTGTCGGTTTCCTTTCGCCTGCAGAACAATATACAGGGCATCAATTTGTATTTTTTTTTTTTTTTTTTTTTTTTGGGCATCCACCATTAATCTTTTATTCAGCTTTACCTAAATTTTGAAGGTTTTAAAAGCATATGAAATAATGGTAATTATGATCGATATGAACAATATTGTGCTTTCAAGAAAGTATCTGGTCCTACATTTGACATCCTGTTTATGTATGCTGTTATTGGGCAATAATATATGATGATTATGAAATAGTGATGATTAAGATATTATCACTATTATGCCTCCAAGAAAGTATCTGGTCCTACATTTCACATCCTGTTTATGTATGCAGTTATTGAGTAATGATATCTGCTTACAGGTGTCGGTCTCCTTTCGTCTACAGAACAGTATATCGGCCATCAGCTTGCATTAATTTGGACGACCACCAACCATTAACCTTTTATGCAGCTTTGTCTAAATTTTGGAAGATTTTCCAAGCACATGAAATAATGACTATTATGCCAACTCTTGAGCTATTCTCAGGCTTATAGATCATTCTCCTATGCGTGAAGTCCCCCAAATGTTTTCTTTTACCCATGTTCATTTGAACTTCCTGCTATCGTCATATTGGCTGCATTCGTCGACCAAATTCCTTTAACCTTCTTTCTCATTGCTTGTAATGTCTTTAATATTTACATACAAACATCCTTTCTATCAAACTGAATATTCTGGTGATTATGCTAATCGTTATAACAATGTTTCTCTACTTTCGTAATAATCTGCTTTAACATTGCTTCCGGCTATATTCTGTATACTTTTTCATTGGTGCAATAGCCACATGATGGGCCAAGGCCGTCTGCCTATTGGCAAATATATTCTATATACTACAGATAAATAATCTGCAAAAGATAGAACGTTGTGTAATTTTTCAAAATGTTTAGACTTTTCTTGGTAATTGTGTTGTTCCTTTTAATATTATAGAGGGGAAAAAAATGGTGCAAATGATATGTTTGTCTAAAACTAAGTTGAAATGTATATAGATGAATTTTTTTTCGGCATTACAGCGTATATTGCTCTCCATAGTTCTTCTACATACTACTGTGTCCAAAAAGTAAGACCAACTTGCAATTTAAATTTCCCGGGCATATATTATTTCAATTTTTTCTCTTTTTTAGGTTGCTGGCACTGTACTTGATTTCTGTGTAAAATTTTACGTCAAAATATTCATTAGTGCTTGAGTTATGCTTGGTTTTGTGTGATGCTAAAACTGATTCCGGCGATTTTTGAAATGTCTGAATTCATTGAGCAAGAACTTGCGTTAAATTTTGTTTCCGAAAACGTATAGAATGTTGCAGAAGGCATTCTTTGAGCATTCCTATATCGAAAATAAATGTTTAAAAGTGGTATAAACAGTTCAAAAAAGGCAGAGAACGCGTTGAAGTCGAAGAGCCCTCTGGTCGACCATCCACCTCAACCGACGAAGCTCACGTCCAAAAAATTAAAGCTTTGGTGCTTGCAAACCGTCGATTTACAATTAGAAAAATTGATGATGATGTTGGAATTTCAAAATTCTATTTTAAAAGATGTTTTGGGTCTCAAACGCGTCAAATCGTGATTGGTACCAAAAACACTGAATGCACCAGCTCACACTGCATTGATTCTTTGCGACTTTTTTGCCAAAAATGAAACCCATATCGTTCCACAACTACCGTATCTACACCGTGCGACTTCTGGCTATTCCCTAAACTCAAAAGACCACTCCGGGGACACCGTTTTGAATCGATTGAAGAGATTCAATGTGAATCGCCGAAGGCCATCCCTGCCATATCGTTACACAACCACCGTATTCACCTGATTTAGCATGGCGCTACTTCTGGCTATTCCCTAAACTCAAAAGACCTCTCCGGTGACACCGTTTTGAATCGATTGAAGAGACATTTCAAAAATCGCCGGAATCGGTTTTAGCATCTCATAAAACCAAGCACTAATGAATATTTTGACAAAATTTCACACAGATATCAAGGACAGTGCCAACAACCTAAAAGAAAAAAAAAAAAAATTGAAATAACATATGCCCGGGAAATTTATAAATTGAAAACTAGTTTTACTTTTTAGACACAGTAGTATTTGGATAATTATCTGTTTATTTCCTTATCAAATTGAATTTTAACTGCTTTTTATATTTAGTATTTTTTAAAATTGATTTAATGTAGTTTAATTTTTTCTTTTAGATTATTTGAAATTTGACTCATTGCCCTAGATAACTGTTTGCGTTAAATGCATTGTTTATGTAAATAAATAAAATAAAACAATGATTTATGGTCAATTTTTATTTGCATGTAAAATGTTAAGCAGTTTACTTTATAATAAATTTCCAATCAGTATCAGTATCAGTATCTTATTGATTATATCTTTATTAAAATATAAACTTTAAAAATCTTCTTTTTTTCTGTGATGCAATATGCACTAGTAGAAGTTGCATGCCATATTTGACAGCTGCTAAATATTTATCACCTTTTAAACAATGGCATTTTTCATTCTTTCTTTGTCCCAATTATAAGCTATTTAGGTTTAAACTAATGCAAGTAAGAAAACTGACCTAGCTTTTACGAACAAGAAATATATTTTATTATTATTATTATTATTATTTAGTAATTGATCCAGGTAAGTTTGAATTAAATATAATATATCTATTAGTGAAAGCTCTTAACATGTCTGTTATTTAAATAACTCGCCAAACAATGTAAAAGCATGAAAAATGTAATGAATTTAATTCGATTTTGCAATTTAGGGCGGAGAGATATCTTACATACAAAAGTTAGTTTGCTTAACAAAAAAAGTAAATGAAAATTTTATTTATTGGATTACTTATTTTATTTTATTTATTCTTTTTAAAATTAAAAATAAATCGCAAAAATATCTGTCACATACTTGCAAACAAAACAGATATTAGCTAATTTAGATATCTTAAATATCTACTACTACACCACATCACTGTGCCTAGAGCTGAGTTGCCCTTATATTGTTTTGAAATGATGTGGGTGATAGAAGTCTGACTGGGCTCCGCGACGCTCTTATAGACGTAGGAGACCAGGAACTACGGCATAAAGTGGATTCCGAACCACTGCAAACATCCATGGGACTCGAACCCGAAACCTATGGCACCGAGCACCAAAGCGGTAGACACTTGGCTATTCAGGCCCCGATATCATAAATATCTGTTTATCAATTACTTATGTAAGGAAAAAAAAAATTTTTGAAATTTTATTTCTGACCTATTGGAGAATTTTATTGGCCAAATTTCTTACTGTAATATTACGAATGACTATAAATTAGAGATGGACAAGCTACTCTTCAATCACTACTTTTAGCGACTTTTTCAAAAGATGTGACTATCTCAACTTTGATTTCTTTTCTAATTTATTATTATGATAGAAAATTTTAAAAAAATGCTATTATCATATCAAATTGTTCTATATTAGATGCCAGCCATGTAGTGTGCATGCCAGCTAACAGCAATTATTCTCTATGTTTGAGTCAAATATATCATATTTTTATAATCCAAGTGCCCTTAATAAATGACGCCATGGTGGCTAATTGGCTAGCGCTTCTGGCCTTTGGTACCACAGTCATCAGGTTCGAATTCTGGCTGCGGTATGGATGTTTGTGAGTGGTTCGGAATCCACGTTAAACTGTAGGTCCCGGTCTAATTAGCCTAAAGTGTTCACAAAATGACTGTAGATCGGCTAACCAAACCAAACCCTTAATATAATTTGAAGTCGGAATTGAGACGTGGATCTTTTTTAATGAACAACGATGGGTTTCGATACCTCTTATGTATTCAATCCTGATATTCTCATATTTTTAAAATCCAAGTGCCGGCCTCACTTAATAGATATGCGGCCTTTGGTGCCACGGGCTTCAATGGAATACCACGGAATTCTGGCAGTGGCATGGATGTTTGTTAGTGGTTTAGAATCCATGTTAAGCAGTAAGTCCCGGTCTAATTATCCTAAAATGTTCAAAAAATGATAATAGAGCGACAAACGAAACCAAACTCATAGTAGATATAAATTTGAAGTCGGAATTCAGACGTGGATCTTCTTGATTGAACAACGGTGGATCTCATGTATTCAACCAAAGTTTCCGAAATTCGTTCAACAAAAATATCTTTAAATAAATATACTTTTAAAATTTGATCTGTACATCAAAGATACATAATTATTTGCACTTGTATTCGTTTGGTTGTTAAATTATGATTGAAAATTTAAATAAATACCGAAAATGCTAACTGAATATTTAATTCGCCACACGTGCGTCATTTAAAAAAAAATGAATATACCTGCTATAAATTTTTAATAAAAAGATTTAATGCTTATTTCTCTTCTTGTACTCTCTGTTGTTATTTATAAATTAATGATACGGAAAAATAAACTGATGTTAAAACGTAAGTTATTTAAAAATACACAAAGTTATGGATAAATTAAATACAAAATCACATTTTTTTCTTTTTTTTTTGTTGTAAATTCGATATATTTCGTATTAAATCCAATACTTAATAATATGCGGTGCTTTGCTAATCTGCAGTTCTCTCATCATTTGCATGTTACTGTTTTCTAACTGTGATCCAAGAAATGGTAAACAAGGCAATAGGGACAATATAATTAACACAGATTTCCTGTTTGCACGCTGCCGAAATTGTAATTGAACTCTCCGCAGCGATCCGTTAAGATGTGTTCGTGTTAGTTAATTTAAAATGCTTTTAAGCAATGATGGCAGAGATGTAGGAAACCGCCTCCATTCACAATCGGCGAATTTTGCTGTAGGAAACATAGATGTCCTCCTATTGTGGAGCGGAGAATGCAGCGGAAGATGTTTTCATAGTACTTAATGCAATTACATGATGTGTTATGTAGAGGATGTAGTGTATAGAAAAAAATTTATTTGTTTTGTAGTTGGCGTTCCTGAATGTGAAAGATTCTCATGGTAGGACTGCTCTTCATGCTGCTGCCACAAACGAGAACGAAACTTGCACGAGAATTCTTTTGCAGGCTGGCGGTAAGATATTATTTATTATTTTTTATTTTTAAATATTAGGGATTTGGTAAGACAGAGTTTGTTGAAATGTGCTTTGTTATGAGGATAAAGCGTATGTAAGTGAGACAATTTATAATTTGTCACTATTAATAAATGTTTGATTATGGTTGAAATATTAGGTACTAGTTTTTATCTTATGTATAATGTAATACATATCAATGTGTAATGTAATACATAAGATGTCTTAAAATAATATTAACCATTTCTTTCAAATAACTTTTCTCAGTTTTTTATTATATAATTATTATTTTTCAATTAGTATCTCAACTTTTCTATTTTATCACATTTTCAATCACTATCATCATCATTTGATCGAAACGTTATTAATGTAGATTAACTTAAAAAAAAATTTAGACAATTGTTAATATTTTTTTTAAAAAATCATTGCAATATTCATCTTTTTAATACCTCCGTTTGATTTTCATTTAATTGAATTTTAATTTAGCTCATGCAATGAATTTTAGTGAAGGTAATTTTTACATACTACAGCCTTATTCTAAACAATGCTGATGTATTAAAATTTTTTATTATTTATTTATTTACTTATTTATTTATTTTATTAAATTTATATATATATATCCCATAATTAAATAATTTAGATATGATTCGTATTGATTTTAGATAGGATTTATCACGTTTTAATCATTATCAATCAATTTGACCTAAAACTTTATTAATGTAGATTAGCTTTAAAAAAAAATTAAGACGTGTAAGTGTTAATATTTGTTTAAATCATTATAATATTTCGACTTTAAAAGTTCCGTTTGATTTTCATTTAATTGAATTTTAATTTAGCTCATGCAATGTTTTTAGTGTAGATAATTTTTATATATCAGCATTATTACACAGCCTTATTCAAACAATTAACATTTTGAATAAGGCTGTATTATTTTTTTTTTAACTATGGAATTCGTATTGATATTAGATACGATAACTATTCCGGGGGGGGCTAGTGGCTAGCGCTCTGGATAGTGAGTGATTCGGAATCCACTTTAAACTGTAGGTTAAGGTCTAATAGGATCGCAGAGCGTTGTGGTGATAGTTTTATTTTCGTCCGTAACATATCTTCAAGCTACACTTGACCCATGGTTAGTGCTAAATGAATAACAGCGGTGCAACCCATGCTTATGGCATAAAGATTAATTGTCTCTATATTGCCAGCTACATTAGAAATTATATATATATATATATATTTCCTCGCTACATGTATGGAAGTAAATGTTAGAAAGCTGTATTTTGCTCTAAAGGGAAAAAGAAAGATCAATAAATTTTTAATTACTTTTAAATATTAGTTATTTTATTTACTTTTAAATATTTTAAATGTTTTACCAGAATTCAAATTTCTAAGAACTTTAATTTTAAATCAAAATAAACCAAGATATTTAAAAAAACTGAAATTGAAAACAATTTACAAAATCTTCATTGTTTTCAAGTACTACTTATTCGAAAACATATTTAAATTTAATATAAGTTTCGTGCTTATTATATACTTGAGCACAACTAATCATGTCGAAGATTAAACCTTTGAATGAATGCATTTAATCATTGATTGTCTTTATGCTTGACTGCATACGAATGATTGTTGTTACTAAAACCAATTACGGATGTGATGAAAGTGTTGCAATAGCAATCAGATAGGTATTTCTTATGGGTAAACTTCAATGGTATCCTTTGTATTGTAATTCAGCTTTATTTGTTTAGAACTCACGCTTCTTTTACACATGAATTAACTTCCTTATTAACCTCTTCTGCGACGCTAAAACACACTTGTAGGTTTTAAATTATAGTTAATTAAAATTTGTTCTAATCAGACGAAAAGCAATAATATAAAAACTGTTTTAGAACTGGGTCTTGATGGCCGAGTAATTTGCACTCAGGTGTTCGGCGTCGTAGGTTTCGGGTTCGAATCCCGGCGGTGCGATGGATGTTTGTAGTGCCATGGATGTCCACTTTAAACTGTAGGTCCCATCTAATATGACTGTAGAGGGTTGGGCGTAGGGCTGACAACCCTACCCCGTAAAAAGATAACATCTCCTGTCTCGAAATCTGCCAGTAGGCAGACGGCCTTGGCCCACCATGGGGCTGTTGCGCTACTGATGATGATGATGTTTTAGAACTACTAAAATAAATCTTCAGTAATGAAACATTATTTCACATTTGTCATCACGTTTAATAACTAAGTAATAACTCTAATTCTCTGGCGCTCGGTGTCACAAGGTTTCGGGTTCGAGTACCGGCGGTGCCCTGGATTTTTTGTAGTAGTTTCGAATCCACTTTAAATCGTAGACAGACGGCCATGATCCAACATGGACTGATATGGTGATCTATATATAAAATATTTTATATTTATTATAACTCTTTATATTATTATAACTCACACTTCTTTTACACATGCGTTAAGTTCCTTATTACTTTGAATTAACCTCTTTGGTGATATTAAAAACACATATGTAGTTTTCAACTTGTACAAAATGACCGTAGAGCGATAAACCAAACCAGTATAAAGAAACATCTCCTGTCTCGATATCTGCCAGTAGGCAGACGGTCTTGGCGCACCATGGAGCTGTTGCGCCAATGATGATAATAAAATCTTTTCATTCATGATGTATCATTAATGCTCAATATAGTTTATTTGTGTGTATTTTTTCTCATTACATGGAATGCTATTAGCTTAAAATCTGTAAAGTTAATCTAGCGGAATATTAAATAATTTTTTAATATATTTTTAAAATTTTTCCCGTAAAGAGATTACAATCAGCTCCAATATGTCAGTTAAGCTTAATGGACAAAATATGATCTTATAAAATATAAAACTTGCCAAAGTACGCTTTTTTTTTTTCTTTCAATTTTCAGCTTTTCGCGTATTAGTCAGGTTTTAAAATCTGCAGTGTTTATAACTCGCGAAGAAGTTGGTGTAGTTAAAGAAGAAACAAACGAAAGAAATACTTTTAGGTGTTGAATTTATTACTTTGCAGTTGTTTGAAGAATGACGTACGTGTTTTCTCCTACACTAGAGAATATTGGAACGCAAGTCGGGACTGCCTACACGTTTTCTATTTTACTTATTTTTCTATTTATTAAGCAATAAGATTCGCTATTTTAAGGAAAGTGACGGAAATTAAATAACCTTGACTAACTTCGTATTTTTGAAAACTTAAAAATAAATTTATGACCATATATAACAAACTACAAAATAAATGAATAAATGAAAATAAACGATGGGAATAATAGGGAGTTTTTGCATACCGTAAGTTAGTTACCGTAGGACGTCCATTAGCTTTTTTCTCCCTAGCGCGCATGGTCAGTTTCCTATGAGCATGCGCGCTAGGGAGAAAAATGCTAACTGACGTCCTACGGTAACTAACTTACGGTATGCAAAAACTCCCTATTATCTAAAAGTAAACTTAAACTAATGAAATAATTTATTATCAATATAAAATATGACTTGATATATTATTTTTATAATAACTTTAATTCACTGTTTGTTGACGTTCTTTTTTTCCTACATTTATATTAAAACTTACTAGTCACGTAGACTAGTAAACTTACTAGACACGTAATATTTTTCCTTTTTAAAAATGATTTTCATGTATTATTTATAAGAGAGTATATGAAAAAAAAAAATAATAAAACATTTTATTTTTAAAATAAGTATTAAATAATAAAGCTTATTTCACTCAATAGAAAATTATTTTTTTTATATTAGATTTGTATCAAAAGTTATATCAATTTACTTAATTGATAATAAAATATCTTCCATTTTAAATTCCTTATTGTTTATTGTATGTTGTGTAGGTTCCAGCGGGCCCCACGTTGGGCGCCAGGTTGTAGTGTTGTGGGTTGCGCAGCTGGATTGTAACTGGGTTTGGTTGGGTTGAGATACTTGAGACACAAGTTTGAGAACTCACAGCTTTATTTACACACTAACAATTAGTGATAGACAATATTTAACATATTTAAGGACATATACTTATAGATTCGTGGAAGGATTCCACGAATTCCAGTATAAAATTCTTTGTAAATTATGTTCATTGTAAAAAACGAACATTTTGTTCTTCAAAATATTTTAACGCGATGTTTGAAAGTAATATCTTTAATTAAATTAAATTACCATTAATTAAATATTAATGGCAATTTATGCTTTAATTTAAAACTTATTTTCACAGTCATGAGTGAAAAAAAAAAAAAATCTGCTGTTTTAATAAACGTTTGAAAGTTTTTATCATTCTATATCCGATTTGATGCTATGAAGTAGATCATCTTCAGTTGAACTGCACCTGGATGTATTCGTCCTTTCAAGGCTGATTAATTTTTTCATAGAAACTAATTGTGTTTACTGCATTTTAGTATACCCGTAGAATTAATGGTGCTTTCCAGTAAACTTGAAACCATAAGTTTACCGACATTTGAAATGCAGGTTTGACCTTTATTCATCGAAACAAACATGATCGCGCTAACCTCCATATTTCAATTTCGAAGTAACCTTAACTTTGTTCTACCGTATAAAAAATAATAAATGTATTGTTTCTTTATTTGGGCGTTTGATTTATTGTATTCTACATTGTTTTAAAGTATGATAGCGAAAGTAAAGAAAATGAATCGGCAATTTTTCCTATGAATTCTACTAAATTCATTCAATTTGAAATTTATGCTTGACATTTCGAACCTCTATACATACTCTCTTATATAAAATATTTATGAATCATGTTTTTTGGTTGAAGTATTGCTTGTGTAACATTTTTTTTTTTTCTCGCGTAAAGAGCTTTGGCATTTCATTCCCAAGAGAGAGGAATGTATGTTATTTGAAAAAAAAAATAAACCCATCACTCAAATTTGACAGCAGATGAGCATTATTGTGGGTAGTTATATTACCTGCAATTAGTGTTTTGTACTAATGAGAAAAAAGGAAAAGAAAGATAGGACATATAGACACTTTTAAACTTATCGGATGCTTTAGTAAAGGAAATTATACATTTCCTTGGCATTCAAGATTTATCTAGAATCTCATGATAAAATTATTTTTAAAATTCTTTATTACAATTCAGTTATATTTTTAAAATTCTTTATTACAATTCAGCTGTATTTTTAAAATTCTTTATTACAATTCAGTTATGCTTTTAAAATTCTTTATTACAATTCAGTTGTATTTTTAAAATTCTTTATCACAATTGTTGTATTTTTTAAAATTCTCTATTATAATTCAGTTGTATTTTTAAAATTCTCTATTATAATTCAGTTGTATTTTTAAAATTCTCTATTATAATTCAGTTGTATTTTTAAAATTCTCTATTATAATTCAGTTGTATTTTTAAAATTCTTTATCACAATTCAGTTGTATTTTTAAAATTCTTTATTACAATTCAGTTGTATTTTTTAAATTCTCTATTACAATTCTGTTTTATTTTTAAAATACTTTATTACAATTCAGATGTAAAAAATACAACTGAATTCAGTTGTTATTGTACAACACAATACAATTCAGTTGTATTTTTAAAAATGAAAAAAATTCTGCTTATGAACTTCACTTATGTTTATAATGTTTCATGTATGATCTTAAAAAACGATTTCAAGTATATAGTGATTTATAGATAAAGTATTATATTTGATTTCGATATTATTTAACAAACGCCAATTGCAGGTTAGCATTAATGCACCATTATACTCCAGTATTTTTCAACAATGCAATTAAAACCACTTAGTACAGTGTACAAGTCTTTATGTACCGCTGTCATGACGAGATTCACAAAGAGACGGCAGTGCATAGAAAAGTTTGGATCTCAGACAGTCATAATTTATTAACAGTCTAAAGCCACCTTCTCACCAAAGAATAACGAGGTGAAGTGTAAAGCCGGATTCACACCAAAGCGTCGATCAAATTACTAGTTTCGGTACGTGACTCATGAGGCCTGTGATTGGTTGATGCTTATTAGTGTGAATGCGGTTTAAAGCATTGAGCTATCACAGGCATTAACGCTCAACGCCCGTAACGTTCGCTTGAAGTTGGCCAACTTCAAATTCTCAAATGCTAGACGTGTCATGTGACATGCATTGATCCAATAAGGATCGTAGGAGTAACTGGAACTTCGGTGAAAAGTGAATTCTGTTGCTTCATCGTGAACTAGTCGAAAAAATTGTCGTCTGTATCGCTTGAAACTTCGCTCTCAACACCTTGATTTAAAGGAGGCTTAAAGCGTGGGACAGTAGCTTTTCTTGGAACATCAGGAACACATTAAGAATCGCCCATTTCTCGCCCTTAGATGCCTCCACTGCGTTCGGTTTAACGTTGTGCTTGTCAAAATATCATATTTGAAGAATGAAAGGATAATGCCCGCGTATGTCTCTAGTTCTCCAAGGCTCCTTAGCACATAGGTCCATGTGCTTATTTTTCATGATTCTTTTAAAAATAGTGAGCTTTCCAAAATTTATTGCGATTCGAGTGGAAAGTCTGTGCAAGGACTTTAAGGTGTAACGTAGCAGGCGTCCTTGTGGTGAACCTGGGTAACGTAATAGTAATCTATAAGATTAATAATAGGTAGTAATCTATTACAACTTTGGCAAGTCTCTTTGTGCACTGGCAACTTTGGCTCCCGTCTTACCTCGATATTTGATTTTGATAAAAAAAAAAAATTCTTGAAAGATCACATAGATGCTTTAAATTCAACTTAGTCATTAATTACTGATATCAAGCTGCATACCCTTATTAGTGGCGTGAAATAAGATAATTTTCAAGTAAAAATGGATTTTTTTTTGTTCAAGTCATAATGCAGAGAGAAAATAGCCCATATTCGTACTTAGGATTGCTTATTTTAACATGCATATTATTGAATTTTACATTAATTTTTTTTTTCGTTTTGTATTATCTTACAAATGAGATTTAAAAAAAAAAAATTTTTTTTTCAAGAAACTTATTGTTCATCACCGCGAATATGTATTATTGCTAGTGCTAGTGTATAGCGCACTTCGAATATATGTTATATTAATATGTGCATCACCACGTATATGTGTTAAATATGAATGAATATTTGCTAGAATGAGAGGAAGAAACTACAAAATAGGTGTTTTACAACAATTTTTAATTTAACCAAGCGATATAAATCAATCGGAATTTAAAAAAAAAAAAAAAATTGTATGAAATAGTAGATTATTTTACAAAAAGAAATTAGACTACTGTATTAGCATGCTGAAGTTTCTAAATACATTATAATTAATATCTAAACTGAAATCAATGAAATATTTATTACGGTTAAATAATTTTCCCGGTGCGTGCATATCATGTGCACATATAAATGCATAAATTCTTTGTATCACACGAAAACTAATAATAATAGTGAATGAATAAAGCGTCGGTTACTTTCTTCATCGGATCGAACATTCAGGATTTTTACGGGTTGGAGTTGTCAGCCCCTCGCCCAGCCCCCAACCTGGAGGACCAGTCCCCTGATATAATTCCCAGGAGCAGGGTACCCAGCTACCCCCTCCCGGGCACTAGGTACCTATCTTAGTCGTCTTCTACGGCACGCATAGGTTACGTTGGGACAGGCATGTTATATACTTATATCAATGCATAAATTCTTTGCATCTCATGAAAACAAAATAATAATAATGAATGAATAAAGTAATAAATATAAATATTAAAATTTAGTAGAAAACAAATCAGGTTCAATCAATAATGGTTGACTGTGCAGTCTTTCAAAATTCTGTTATCTTAGTAGAATAAAAAGTAATTTCAATCTTATGATGCTATAGCAAAGTAATGATGTAAAAAAATGAAAAGATTAGAAGGGAAAAAGCATTTTCCGTTCAATTCTAAGCTTTATTTCTTCGATGTTGTGGTTTTACTTTTTATTCTGTAAAGTTAGAAACGTGCATTTCTTACAGTGGGCAAGAAAATGCGATTAGATATGTAAAAAAAAACCTTTTTTTAAAAAAAAGACTTGTTATACATCAACATAAATGTGCGTTATAAATATTTGCGAGAGTGAGGAAAGAAACTACAAAATAGGACTTTTATAAGAGTTTTGAATTTAACTATGCAATGTTAATCACTCAGAAATTAAAAAAAAAGGCAATTGTAAAAAATAGTAGGTTATACTATTGTATTAATATGCTGAAGTTTTCAAATATATTATAATTAATATCTAGGCTTAAATCAATGCGGTATGTATAACAGATAAATAATTTTCAAGCGACATATTGCATAAATTCTTTGCATCACATGAAAACAAAATGATAATAATGAATGAATAAATAATAAAAATAGATATTACAATTTATCAGAAAACAAATCAGGATTCAACCAATTATGGTTGACTGTGCAATTATATGTGATCAATTATGGTTGACTGTCAAAATTCTGTTATCCTAGTAGAATAAAGTGTAATTTCAATCTTATGATGCTATATCAAACTAATGGTGTAAAAAAAAATAATAAAATAAAATAATAATAAAAAAATGGAAAGATGAGAGAGCGGGGGGGGGGCATTTTCCGTTCAATTATAAGCTTTATTTCTTCGGTATTGTGGTTTTACTTTTTATTCTGTAAAGTTAGGAACGTGCATTTCCTAGAATACACAGTGGGAAAAAGAATGTAATTAGATATTTAAAAATCCATTTGAAAGTAAAATACTGTTACATTAGGAATTTGGAGATGCTTTAAATTCACCAGTTCGTTGAGACGGAAAGATAGTTTAACTCAAAATATTTCCTCAATCATCTATTTGAACATTTATGGTAGTACTCAGCGGAAAAATTCTATTTTTCATGCAAATAATAGGTGGTCGTAAAAAAATGTTAAGCGCGTGAATTTAATAAAGTAAAGGAAGATATTTGAGTACAGGACCATTTTTATTATATCATTTTTTCATTTAATAGATTTATTTTCACAAAAGTTGAAAAATATGTGTACTATGAGGAAAATTCATTGTAGCCCAAACAGCAATATCATTCCTTTTTAAATACAGTAGATTTCTTTTAATTTGTTTCTTCACTGATAAAAGTTCAGGCAAAAATATTCCGATATGGGTTTAATTAAAAGCTAGATGATATAGTGTAATATATTTTTTTATATTTAAAAATCTACATTGAAAATATGAATTTCAATACAGATTCAATAATTATCATTTAATCGGCCACGGACATAATGGCCGAGCAGCTAGCATTCTGGCGCTCGGTACCTCAGGTTTCGGGTTCGAGTCCCGGTGGTGTCATGGATGTTTGTAATAGTTCGGAATCCATTTTAAACCGTAGGTCCAAAGGTCACCATAGGTTTTTCGCCAAAAATGAAACCCATATCGTTCCACAACCACCATATTCACATGAGTTAGCATCGTGCTACTTCTAGCTATTCAGTAACTCAAAAAACAACTCTGGGGACACCGTTTTGAGTCAACCGGAGACAATTCAGAAATCACCGGAATCAGTTTTAGCGTCTCACAAAACCAAGCATTAACTCTAGCACTAATGAATATGTTGACATAAAATTTCACACAGATGTCAAGGGCAGTGCCAACAACTTAAAAAAAAAAAAAAAAAAAAAAACTAAACACCATATGCCAGGGAATTTTAAATTGAAAACTGGTCTTACTTTTTGGACACAGTAGTACAAACATTTTTATCTGTAAGGAATTTTTTTTCAACACACAACGATTTCGATCTCAAAATTCTGAATTACTGAATCCTCTTCGTGTTGCTAACTGTTAAAACTGGTTAAACAAAACAAGTGAGTAAGATGTGGCCACACCTGCGCATGTGGTCGATGAACTGAAACTTGCTGTGGACGAAACTTAAATGACTTTTTTTTATGCATATTCATATTTCTAGTTAGGTGTTTCGATTCTAGTTCACCTACGCTGAGATTAGATCAAGGTTTCAAATGAACTGAATCATTGAACTCTTTGTAAAACCTCACGTTTTATGAACTGTAAATATCTTGTTATTCACTGTTTGCATATGTTTCTTACGTTGCAAACATAGAGAATATCTCGTGTGTTTTTATCAAATTTTTGTTCTCATAGATTTTAGTGGATAACAAAAATACTGCTGGAATTGGTGTAGGTAGAATATTGAAAAACAATTTCTTATATTTTGTTTTTCAAAGTAAGAAAATAATATCGGACATAAAAATGATAATTTTTAATAATAATTTGACATAAAAATTAACTACAAAAAAATTAAATTAATTGTAGCTAATGCAGTTGGCAATACAGAGATAGTTCATAGAGAGATAGTTATGCCATAAGCAAAGGCTGCACCGCTGTTACTCATTTAGCAATACCCAGGGTGCACGTGTAGCTTGAAGATATGCTACGGATACGAGTAACACTATCCTCGTTGATTGTATAACATTCTACGATCCTATTAGACCGGACCTACGGTTTAAAGTGGATTCCAAACCACTACAAACATCCATGGCACCGCCGGGACTCGAAGTCACAACCTGTGGTACTGAGCGCCAGAGCGCTAGCCACTCGGCCATCAGGCCCCACTAAATTAATTTTAGAAACAATAATTTAATAATTATTAAATTAATTATTGTAAAATAATATTAAATTAATTTTTAATAATGTTTTACATTTAAATTGTTTTCTAACTTTAGTTCGAAAGTATTTTAATATTTATTATGTCCTTCTATTTACATACTTATGAAAAGAAATACGAGTATATATTAGGCATGATATAAAAAATTGCTTAAAAATCTTCAGATTAAGATAAATTATTTTGTCTTGAAAAAATTGCAGAGCAGTTTTTCTAAAGTAAAAAATAACATTCTTTTTTTTGTTAACATGTCTCAAATACTATGTGAATTTTTTCTAAATGTATTTAGAAGGTATGAAACTACGTAATTTTTTTAGCTGATATTTCTTTGGTTTATCGAGTTCATTGCATATTTGTTTCCTTGTACAAACAATTGTTTAATGATAAATACACGCGTTTATTATGCATGACAAAGTAAAAGCTTGTGAATAAATATATTGTGAAAATTATATATATATATATATATATATATATATATATATATAATTGTTCTGCACATGTGTTTGTCACCGAACTACTCTTGAACGGCTGGACCAATTTTGATGAAATTTTGTGTGTGTGTTTGAGTGGGTCCCCAGATGGTTTAGATTCACAATTGGATCCGGGTAGGTGGCGCTGCAATCGGCTTCTTCTATACGTAGGTTTGTTACTGCATTCCTCTTAAATGGCTTGACGGATTTTGATGAAATTTTTTATGTGTATTTGACAAAAATGGAGAATGGTTTTATGGTTATACCCGTTGTTGTAAGTCGCCACCAGATGGTGCTGCAGTATATTAACTTCTATACCGTTCGGGCCGAATCTCGGCGGTGGCATGGATGTTTGTTAGGGGTTCGGAAATACGTTAAACAGTACATCCCGTTCTATTTAGCCCAAAATGTGCAAAAAGAAAAAATGACCGTAGAGCGACAAACCAAACCAAATCTATACCGTTCAACTAATCGCTGTGAAAATTGATAATGATATATATTCGAGTATGGAAAATAGGTTCACTTTATCCATTTTATTGTTACTTGCCATTAGAGGGTGCTGTAGCATTTTATCTTATATACCATTCAAACAATATCTATAAAAATTAGTATGCGTATATATTGGAACATGGAAAATATATTAGCGATATGTAATTTTCTACAATAGTTTTTGGGCAGTTCAACGTATGTTGTATTCTACTATATATATATAAATATATTATTTTTAATCAATTTAAGACCGATGCATTCTTTGTATACATTTCAATAGATTTAATTGAATCATTAGAAAGAGGAAAAATCTGATTGTTGAAAAAAGTATTTCTTTTATCAGTACTTTTATTCTTGTTTGTTAGAAATGCATACAAAAGCATTTAATATTCTAGTAAGTATTAGTGATTATTGTATTGAAGTAATTGATCATTGACTTTATAGCAGTGAAACAGGTAGTTTTACGTAGTCTTGTGTCTTCTTGTTCTTGCTTGTATTTGTCTCTTTTGTTATCATTGAAGATTGATATGGCTCTACATAAATCAGTTCAATTCAATCTACATAAATCAAGTCGTCATTTTTTCCCTTTTTCTGTGTAAAATCAAATTCTTTCTGTAATTTCTCATGAATAGAACATTATAACGTTATGCAACCTATGTAGTCTTGTGTCTTCTTCTTGTTGTTCTTTTTTTGGTCTTGTCTGTATTTGTCTCTTCTGTTATTATTGAAGATTGATATGGCTCTACATAAATCAGCTCAGTTCAATCTACATAAATAAAGCCATTATTTCCCCTCTTTTTCCGTATAAAATCAAATTCTTTCTACAATTTCTCATGGATAGTTGAGATGTTTTTCTACATTTAGCGAAAAGAAACCGCTGAAGTGTTAACTTCGACCCAGTTTCTTCAGTGTTTAGGTAACACACACAATTCTTTTTTTCGAACATTTACGCTCTCGCTTTTCATAACGGTGACAGTTCCTCTATTTTATTTATATTTTCTTCTTTTAGAACCATAATGCCAGATGACGCATTAACTGGAACCGTGTTCGCTCTGTTGAGTCCACGATGCGCGAAATGGTGCGGCTGGAAGTATTCTTCCGATTGGTTGGCAGGGCGCATTCGTGTGGATAATGAGAATGTACCGTTTTTCCTAAGGGCACCATGAAAATTGGTCAATTTCATGGAGTTTTATTTTTGGCACTCCCCAATTCATTCCCTATACTTCTTCTCTTAACAGTTTCCGTCATTGGTTAATTCAGTCTGATCCCTTTCATGCACTGTTCTGATGAGGATGGCTTGGATGAGAGAAATTGAAGATGATGTCCTTGACTACTGTAGCGGATGTGGGATTGTTCGTTTCTGTGAAAATTGACAGAAATTAAACGTGCTTGTTTTAGGATTTATTGATTTTGCGGTTAGATTTAGTAACAGAGAAGTGGCTTTGTTTTATGTGGTGATAAAAAGTAAATGATTTGCGGTCGAGAAATATATTATTGTGTAGAATAAGGCACTGCTTTCCCCCTTTTTTTTTTTCTCTCTTGTTTTTAAAATTTTACTGAAAATATGTGTGACTATATTGTGTTGTTGTGACTAATCCTAAGTGTCCTGCAGTGCGGGATGGACATTCCATGAGTAATCTACTCATAGATGGAGGGAAAGAGGCATTCGTATGGATAATGAGAATGTACCGTTTTTCCTAAGGGTTCCATGAAAATTGGTCAATTTCATGGAGTTTTATTTTTGGCGCTCCCCAATTCATTCCCTATACTTCTTCTCTTAACAGTTTCCGTCGTTGTTTAATTAAGTCTGAACTCTTTCCTGCACTGTTCTGATGAGGATGGCTTAGATGAGAGAAATTGAAGATAATGTCTTTGTATATGGTGGCCAAGGACATTAACGGACCGGACCATAGCGGATGTGGGATTGCGCGTTTCTGTGAAATTCTACAGAAATTAAGCATGTTTGCTTCGGGATTTGTAGATTTTGCGGTTACGTTTAGTAACAGAAAAATGACTTTATTTTATGTGGTGGTAAAAATTACGAGTATATGATTTGCGATTGTGAAATATATTATTCTGTAGAATAAGGTACTGTTTTTTCTCTCTCTCGCTCTTTTTTGGAAAATTTTACTGAAAATAGGTGTGACTATGTTATTGTGACTAATCCTCAATGTCCTGCAGTGCGGGACGGACATCCTATGAGTAATCTACTCATGGATGGAGGGAAAGAAGACCAGAGTATATTGAGAATGCACCGTTTTTCCTAAGGGTACCGAAAATTGGTCAATTTCATGGAGTTTTATTTTTGGCACTCCCCAGTTCATTCACCATACTTCTTCTCTAACAATTTCCGTCGTTGCTTAATTCAGTCTGAACTCTTTCCTGCACTGTTCTGATGAGGATGACATAGATGAGAGAAATTGAGAATAATGTCCTTGAACATCATAGCGGATGTGGGATTGTTCGTTTCGGTGAAAATCGACTGAAATTAAGCATACTTGTTTTTGGATTTGTGGATTTTGCGGTTATGTTTAGTAACAGAAAAATGGCTTTATTTTATATGGTGATAAAAAATAAATGATTTGGGGTTGGGGAATATATTATTTTATAGAATAAGGTACTGTTTAGGTACCCCTAAGGTACCCTCTTATTTGGAAAATTTTACTGGAAATAGGTGCGACTATGTTGTTGTGATTAATCCTCAGTGTCCTCGGCCCACCATGGGACTGTTGCACCAATAATGATAGCGTCTATAAGTGCGGAAATAAGAGGTTTGCCTTTTCGAGGTGTCCACATTTATGTGAGATTTGGAAAAAAATTGGGGAAAAAAACATCCTCATTTAGTCTGTTCAACAGCTAGTTTATTATTTTTAATGGCCTTTTCGCGCCAAGTCGCCAAAAAGCGGTAACCCGGGTTTCTTATACTATTTGCACTTCATTTACATTAGCGACCCTTTACGTGGCGCACTTTGGCGAAGAGATATTTTGACGCCAAATCTCAGCGGCCTTTATTCTGGGATTTTACTGGATTTTCTTTATCATTACAAATAATTCCGAAATCTGTAAAATACCCACATATAAATTCGGGTATTATTTTGGACATCTGCAACTGTAAATGTTGAATCGATTTAGTAGTAAATCGATATTGCTAATAGGACTCAAATCCACCAAAAAACAATATTGATTCTATATTGCACTCAAATTTTATAATGCTAGTGAATCATGAGTTACATGTAGACGTGCATAGCTGATAATTTATTCATTCATATATCAACAACATTATTATACTACTGTGCCCAAAAAGTAAGACCAATTATTTTTTTTTTCAAAGACTCTTTATTTATTCTTCTAAATTTATTTCATTGCCTTCAAAGCAATCTCCTAAAACACAATGCACTTGTGCCAACTTTTTTCCAAGCCTCAATGGATGCTAAAAAATCATTGGCGGGGATGGCCTTCAAAGCGCGTGCCGATTCACGTTGGATCTCTTCAATCGACTCCAAACGGTGTCCCCGGAGTGGTCTTTTGAGTTTAGGGAATAGCCAGAAGTCGCACGTGAATACGGTGGTTGTGGAACGATACGGGTTTCATTTTTTTCGAAAGAATATCGAATCAATGCAGTGTGAACTATCGCATTCAGTGTTTTCGATACCTATCGAGATTTCACGCGTTTGAGTCCCAAAATGGAATTGACCGCTCCTTTTGAAATTCCAACATCGTCAGCAAGGTCTCTAATTGTAAATCGACGGTTTGTTAATTTTTTGGACGTGAGCTTCGTCGGTTGAGGTTGAAGGTCGACCGGAGGGCTCTTTGTCTTCAACGCGTTCTCTGCCTTCTTTGAACTGTTTTTGTTTGTTCTTCTGAACTACTTGGATGAGGGAAATTGAAGATGATGTCCTTGACCACCATAGCGGATGTGGGATTGTTCGTTCGATTCGACAGAAATTAAGCATGTTTGATTTAGGCTTTGTGGATTTTGCGGTTATAATACTTTGCCCCAAGAGTAAGACCAATTATTTTTTTTTCAAAAACTCTTTATTTATTCTTCCAATCTCTGCCTTCTTTGAACTGTTTATACCACTTCTAAACATTTCTTTCGGATATAGGGATGCTCAGCGAATGCCTTCTGCAACATTCTATACATTTTCGCAAACAAAATTTAATGCAAGTTCTGTGCTCAATTCATTCCGACATTTCAAAAATCGCCGGAATCAATTTTAGCGTCTCCCAAAGCCAAGCGTAACTCAAACACTTATGAATATTTTGACGTGATATTTCACATAGATGTCAAGGACAGTGCCAGAAACCTAAAAAGGGGGGAAAATGAAATTCTATAAGCCCCGGGAATTTTAAATTTAAAATTGGTCTTAATTTTTGGACACAGTAGTATATATTTTAGCGTCTCTATTACACTCTATGCTTCAGTTACGAAGGTGTGCTGATTCTAGACCTTGACCTGAGAAGACGTTTTTGTCTTGATCGATATATAGTATAGCGGAAGTAAGAAGGGAAAAAAATTCCTCTAAATATTTGTAACTTTGGTAACAAAAATAGCGGAAATATTGACGTATTATATTAGTTGTATCTGATAAACATAATCAAATAAAATGTGAACTGGTCCTATTGGAGCTGTTGCTTACGCGCGTGATGGAGCGTAAACTTGCTTGAACGAGGAAAAATTTTAAAATAGATATATTTCTGTTTCAATAATAACAAAAGGACATGTTTTTAAACAAAGGTAACATTAAGCATTAAATTATTTCTTTCTTTAAAAAATAAAACAAAGAGTTTTCCAACATACAGTCTGGGAGTGTTTTATTAGAGAATTGTGAAAATATTTTGGAATATTTTGTCAAGAGACCTGAAACAACATCATTTTCCGTATCGTCGAACATACGGCATGAAAGACCTTTAGAAGAATTACCTGAAAACAAAGTAAGAATTTGGTTATTGAACTTTTTTGACCGATTGAATTTAAAATTCAATAGAAAAATTAAAAGTTCTGAAGCAAAAAAAAAAAAAAAAAACCCTTGTAAGAGATTTATTACCAAATTGCTTAATAATGTTGAAAATAATTTTGAAAAAAAAAAATTGAAATTTCTGTGGTAAAATTGCAGAATAGGGGCCGTTGAGATTTGGCTTCAAAATTTTTTTTTGCCAAAGTGCGCCAAGAAACGGGTTGCGATTACAAGTGTCTTGAACTGCAAACAGTACAAGAAATTCGTACCACATTTGACGGCTGATCGTTCTGTTGGCGACACAAAACAAGTTGCCAAATTCCAACTGATGTTTTTGAATTACATTATGAGCAGCTAAAGAAAAATATATTATAAAAGAATTAGAAATCGAAAAATTGCTTAAAATTGATACCTTAGAAGATGAAATAATAGTTGCTGAAGAATATAATGCTAAACTGAATTTTTGCAAATTCCATTTGTCCAAGAAAATTAGAGAATAAAATAGTAAACAATTAGCAAAATGTAAAACAAAAGTAGTCATTTAAAAAAATGAAGAAATATATAATTAAAATGTAAAATTGCCGAAATTAACAATGTGCAAGTTCATGGGTGATTTGAACATGTGATTTGAGTTTAATAAATCTTTTTAAAAAAATATGCGCATAGGAATATGCGTTACAAATTTAAATTCATTTAATGTAACGAGTGATAGGTATTATGGGCTCTATTAAATTCAATTATCTTAAAATTATTTCCACAAGATGAATTTAATAATAAGCGAACTTCAAAAGAAAATTTTGATGTAACAGAATTAATTGAATTTCTTGAAAATTAAATTTAGTGTCGCGAAGCTGTTTTAATAGTTATTAATTCGAGAAGTGTTAAAACAACAGAAATAGTTTATTAATTCGAGAAGTGTTAAAACAACAGAAATAGTTGGCCAAATTGCAAAATAGTGATCATTGGGCTTTGGCGACTTTTTGTGGCGTTAACTGCACTGTTTGCAATTTACTTCATGCACAATCGCAAACCTCTTCTTTGTCGCACTTAGGCGAAAACAATTTTTGACTTTTTTTGCTGATTTTTTTTGTGTGGCCCCAATTGAGTGGTAAGTCGCCAAATGTGGTAACTTGGATTTCTGGTATTGTTTACAATTCATATCACTTAAAATTGCAACCCGTTACTTGACTGACTTTGGCGAAAATAATTTTTGACAGTAAATTCCAACGTACCCTATTTTGCAATTTCACCTAATACTTTTGTTTCTTTGTCTCAATGTAATTTTTCAAAGTCTATCCATAATGTACTTTGCAAACATGTTCAGTAATTGCTCAATCTAAAAGTAAAGCAAAATTAGTTATAATGTTAATTGATTCAGGAAATGAAAGGTGCTTTATCACTATTAAATTAGTCCTTGAGTTAAAACTGTCTGTCGTACGGAAAGAATACCTGGCGATTTATGCTTTTGGGAGGAACGAGGGGAAAAGGAATTCGATGTTTACCAGCTGCGGATTAGGAGTAATCAAAATCTCACTGCACCTTTTTAAGGTCGAAGTACTCTCAACAGATCTTATATCTGATATCTTTCTTCAAGGTCCCACCAAATGTCAGAAGATTCGAAAATTTATGGATCAACTTGGTTGGATGCCCGCAGATTCTAACCTTACAACGAAAAATAAAGTATAAAAAGCGGAAGCGTAACGAAACTGGATGAAAATTTATTTGTTTCTTGATCTTAAGTTTCACTTTTATGGGAAGAGTAGATCAAGGTAATGCGGTCTAGTGATGGTACAAAGTTATTTGATTTGCAATCATTTTGAATGTTGGATTCAATAGGCATTGAAAATAAATATGAAATATTTTGGAAATGTGATTTAAATATTATTAAAACATTTTAAAGATAATTTCAAATTTAGTAATGGTAGATATAATGCAAAACTTTTGCGGAAAGATAACAAATCAAAATTAAAAGATCATATCTGTGTAGCCAAACAACGATTTCATGGATTAGAAAATAAATTAAATGGAAATAATTCTTTATTCAATGAATACAATACAATAACATGTGAACAAAATGATAAAGGAATTATGGAAGAATGCAGATTTATATATATATTAAGTAACTGTTATTATATGCCTCATAGACCCGCTATACTGGAGGTTTGATTTGGTTTGTCGCTCTATGGTCATTTTGGGCTCATTAGACCGGGCCCTAGAGTTTAAAGAGAATTCTGAACCACTAGCAAGCATCCATGCCACCGCCAGAATTCGAACTCGAAGCCTGTAGTACCAAGAGCCAGAGCGCTAGCCAATTTGCTATCAGACCGCCTTAAGACTGGAGGATAAAGCAACAACAAAAGTTAGAATAGCTTACGATGCCTCATCTAAAAGTAAAAATACTTTAACCCTCATTGATTATTTCTGAATTTCTATCTTCAATTGTTGAGTTAGACCAACAAGACCCTAGAAATATCAGGGGCCCTTAATATGCTGTATTGGGCTGAGGCCAGGCAATTTAGCTGACTTCTCTATCTAGCTAGAGTGAAGTTGACAAGTCCGAATAAAATTATTGCGTTTGAGGTCGAAAATTAGCCTATTGAAATGAAGCCCAAATCATCGTGAACAACGCAATGAACTTCCATTTATTTGCTGTAAGACTTAATTCCCATCACACCTGGACATTTCATAATTGAAATTGCTTTAAATGCTATTGCAGAATCTAATTTGATTTCTGACACAATATCTCTTACAGAAAGATTTGACTCAACTACGGTGTTTCAACCATCTGGAAACGTTGATCAATGGACTATCTCAATTGCAAGAACGTACTAAGTGGTTGAGCGATAAGCTGGATTTGAGCATTTAGTTTTAATTAAAGAAGAAAATTTTCCTCCACTAGAGTGGAGATTTGAACAAATGATAGAATTGTATTCTGGGAGACATGGAAAAATGTTGTTAAATTAAAAACTTTAATAGGAAAACTAAAATGTCCTATCTATATGTCCTATACTATCTTGCCATTTTCTAAGTAGATATTAAATGCACATTTATTTCTTTTGGTTTCTTTAAAACTTTATATATTCTACTTTATTAGTGTGTCAAATATTGTGTTTTTGAGATTTAAGCAGATAAATTTTTGAATTTTAAATAGGTACTTGTAGAAATATTACAGATTTGTAAATACGTTTTGTAGGTTATATGTAATGTTTAGAATACATTAAGTTCAACATTTGAGTTACAACTTGTAAAATATGATAATTGTTGATTATGGACTTTTGCTCATCGTGGCGGAGTATGTTCTGATAAGAGGGGGTAGGGAAGGCTCTCTATATGACAGCTACGAAAGTGAGTTGGATTTTAGACCTTGACATGAGAAGACGCATCTCTCTTGACCGTTATAGTCAAATAAGAAGGGGAAAAATTCCGCTATATATTCGTAACTTTGGTAACCAAAATAGCAGAAATATTGACTTATATAGTTCAGTTTAATTTAGTTTGTTGCTCTACGGTCATTTTGTGCACACTTTGGGCTAATTAGACCGGGACCTACAGTTTAACGTGGGTTCCGAACTACTAACAAAACATCCATGCCCCCGCCAGGATTCGAACCTAAAGCCTGTGGTACCATTGGCCAACAGGCCACCGACGCATTATGTAAGCTGTATCTGATAAATATATAATCAAATCAAATGTAAACTGGCTAGAAAGGAGCTGTTGTTGCCGCGCGCATGCTTGAGCGTAAACTTGTTGGAATGAGGGGGGGGATGTTAATATTAGTAGAAGTCTGTTAAAGTAATAATAAAAAAGACTCTTTAAACTAAGGAAAGCCTGATGGCTAATTGATTATCGTTTTGGCCTTTGGTACCACAGGTTTCATTCGAATCCTGGTGATGGCATGAATCGGAATCCACATTAGATCCCTCGGTCTAATTTGCCTAAAGTGTGCAGAAAATGACCATAGACCGTCAAGCCAAGTCAACCTTGAAACTAAAGTAACATCAAGCATTAAACTATTTATTTCTTTAAAAATAAAATAAGTGGGTTTTTAGTATAGAGTCTGTAAGTGTTAGAGAAATGTGTAAATAACAATAACTTTAAAATAACTTGTAAAAAAACATGAAATATCATCCTTTTCAATATGAATATATTAAATAACATAATTTTAGTTATATAACATTTAGATATATATATGCTATCTCAAATAATTTATAAATATCCTAGAAGCAAAATGCAGTTATTTAAAAAACAAAAAAATCTCCTTTCTTACACCTCTAATAATTCTGGAATTTTACGGATGTATGACGTTTAACAAATTGAAATTGTTGGATTGTAGCGAATTCATTTGTCACTTCAAATACCGGCGTAACAAAAATCTGAATTATTTCTATAGAAAATGCTTGAAATAATAAAAATCGAAGAAAACAGTTCTTTGATACAATAACTTCGCTTCATGAAAGGAATTCTGTTAACTTATTTTACTATCTTATTTTTGACATTGTAAACTATGCCAGTCATCTTTGCTCGTGTGACGCATCAATGAAATCCGAAACATCCCATTTTTACGCAAGCGTTCTGGCGTGCCAGATGAGCTTATTAAACCGAGCAGCCGAATAATATTCTTTTTTTCCGGTCCATTTACGTATTGGATTTTCTGAACTGCGCCTTCCACCATCGTGCACCATCTCACAAGTCCAATAGACAGTGAAATGAATGTTTGCTTCCCTAATTCTTAACAACAAAATAGCATTTTCCGTTTTCAGGGAGAAAAATGTCAAAAATAATACTCTTTGTGCTCTAAACAAATTCACACATACCTTCTTTATTTATTTTATAAACAAGGAAATTCTCAGTTATGAGAGTTTCTTTAAATCTTTTTTTTTTACGGTTTAGGCATTTAACTTGCGAAGTATGTATATGTATATATTTTATAACTTATGAAAGAAGAGGTTTTATGGATAACCCGTTGATTTTAAGGATGAGAAGACTTGTTTCGAAACTCAACAAGCGAAGATGCAATGAAAGCTCACGTGTCTATGCCATTAATTGGTATGATAAGCATGTGAACCTGAAAATTCTTCTACTGAAATCTAGAAGCAGGGGCCAACCCCTTAGAAGCCACTTGTTCGAATTTGTAGGGGTGCATTGTGGATGCAGTGTAGAAGATTTCCAGTAGTGTATTGTGGAAGTTTTCCAGCCATGGATCATGGTTAATGCTGAATCTTCTACATATCTGCGGCCTGAAGGCCAATTGTCTAGCGCTCTACTTTTGGTACCGCAGGCTTCAAGTTCGATATCCTGTCAGTGGCATATATGTTTGTTAGTGGTTTTGGATCCACGTTAAATTGTAGGTCACGGTCTAATTAGTCCAAAGTGTGTACAAAATGATCGTTGAGCTTCACACCTTACCAAACCTTCTATATATACTATTGTACTGGAGAATAATCTTTGGGCAAAGTTTCCGGCATTCGAAAATAATATAATACAAGTTTTTTTTTCTTTTGTTTCCATATTTGAAAATTGTTTTTAGTTAGATTTTGTTTTACTATTGTTCCTTCTGTGAAAAATATATGTTTTTTGTGCAGTATATACGATTGAGGGATTTAGACATAATTTTATACATTAGAGGACCATACACAATTTTATTCATCCGAAAATTACATGCTTCACTTAAAAATGTTTGGTGTGTGTGTGTGTGTGCGTAATGTATGTATCAAATATGAAAACGGGGTGACGACAGAACCGGGAAGTCAGGGAATTTTAGCAATTTGGAAAAATCAGGGAACATTGCCGACAAGAGCATTTCACGTTAAGCATGCGCGATCGGCGATTTTGTAACCAAGCTTGGTAACTTGGCGATTCAAGCCAAGCTTGCCATGTTTGGCAACTCGGATCGTTACTGATTTTATGACAACTTTACATTCAATTTTTCGGTCCTGTGTTTTGGTTTATCTCAATTTTATACGTGCATTTGATTTAGTGTATGTATTTGCTTTTATTTGTATCCTGCTTGTACTCGTGCTATTTGATAAAGCCAATTTAGAAAAGAAAGTATTTTAATATGTTTTTAAATATTTTATTGATTATTATTTTATTATTTTGTATTATGAATTTATTGTGTATTAAGCGTAAATTCATTCTTTATGAGTAATTTCATAATCCTTTAGCATCTGCGTTGAGTGGTATTTATTTATGTATTTAATCACTGAAAATTAAATCTTAATTAATTTTTATTTATGTATATAAGTGTGTTAAGCCTAAATTATTTAATCAAGTATCCTTTAGCATTTGCGTTGAATACAAATTTTAATTTATGATTTGTGTATTTAATTACTAATTCTACTCTTAAGTTGGGCTTCCTTTATATGTGTACGCAGTGGAGAAAAAGCAACATTCAATGGTATGGAGTCGCCTTTAAAAAAAAAAACACTCAGGAAGAATTGCCTTTCACCATTTCGTAACGTTTTGTTATTTCTTTTCGCGAGTTTCTTAACAAAGAAGAAGACAATTGTTAAAATAAGTCATGTAAATCCCTCTTAATAATCTTAAAATAATTTAAATGAAATAATTGTTCTGTATTTATTTTAATAATATTAATGTAATAGATTTTTTAGGATGTGCTTTCTATTTTTTAAAAATTAAATTTCATAAAAATATATTATTTTTATCATATTTAAATGGCTGATAAAAGTTTTTTTGTAATTTATATTGTACACATGCAGTGATTTTGAGTAAGGATAAAGAAAGGAAACCAATATAATTAGTTGCTGTAAATAAGAAGAAATGTTGTAATTTCCCTGGCTTTTTCCTGACTAAAGTCAGGAAAAAGCCAGGGAAATTATTTTTCACAGTTTCTGTAGCAACCCTGTACAATTTAATATAATAAGGAATTTTTAAATTTGCTGTAATGTTAAATAACAATCTGAAAAATTGAAGCATAAAAATAACATTGGAAATGAAATTCAATTTTCACAATTGTGACTCTTTTTAAAAATACCACAAAAACAAACCATATCACACCTCATAGCTCCATGTTTGGGAAGAAACGACTCGTCATGTAACTATTTCTCTTATTTATTAAATTTCACATTCAGAATGTAATTTTTCTTATCTATTTATTCTTCTAAATCATAACAATCTCATGACAAAAACATTTCGATTGTATTATCAGTAAATTTTGTTTAGTCACCCTCACAGATTTTCAGTTATTTATCGCTGTTCTGAAGCATCATCATCATCCATGGTCTCTTATGCTAATTCGGCATAAAATTCCGCTGCTAAAATTAAATCATTCTGCTGTAAAATTCTGAAAAAATAAGTATTTTAATAATTTTCCAATTACCAGGAAGTTGATATAAAAGGTTTTCACAGTGACTCCTTAACAACACAATAACTAATACTACTTAACAATACCAATAACTAATACTAATGAAGTTAACAATCAATAATAATGAAGTTAACAATAACCAATACTACTAACTAACAATAATACTAATACTACTTAACGATAAAATAACAATACAATAACAATACAATAACTACTTATACAATAACCAATACTAATAACAATAAATAGTAACTTAACAATTATACTACTAACAATACAATAACTACTTAACGATAAAATAACTATTACTACTTAACAATACAATAACCAATACTACTTAACAATACAATAACGAATTTTTAAACAAATTAGCGCGTTAGGAGGAAATGTGGTATGAACGAACTTCACAAGGACGATATAAGAAAATCCCATTGTTATTACGTCATCATTTTTTATTACCGTTATCGTTGTCTTTTTCATATATAAGCAAGTTTTAAAAGTCACCTTACGCCTAAAACTCACATTTCGTCACTACACTTCTGCGCTAAACTTGCTGGGGAAAAAAATTAAACAAAAAATCGCTTCACACACGCGCGACCGGTTCCTCCAACGCAATTTATTCAAATATTAATCCCCCATTTCTCTGGATGAGTTGGATTCCGGCGTCTCTCTCGCCTCACCTGCTGAGAGAAAGGGAAACGACCTTGTCTCGCTATCGGCTTATTATACACCTCCGTATTGTTTCCGGGAGTTTGTTGGACCCTTGACAAACTCGGGGCAGGAGTTCTCTGAAGTTGGTTAAAAATAAAAACGCTTGGTTTTCCGATACCAACGCATAGTTGTGTTTGCTGACTGACTTCATTAAAGTAAAGAAAGGACGTTTGCCTGCATAATTAACTAGAATATGGTTTACCCAAACCGCAACTGTGTATTAGAATAAAATCGATTGTTTTTTTGTAGATAAAATATAATATAGGACCGAAAATATTATATTATATATGTTATATATATAGTGTTATAATGCTATTAATATATGTTATGGGCCTGATGGCCGAGTGGCTTGCGCTCCGGCTCTCGGTACCACAGGTTTCGGGTTCGAAAGCGGTGGTACCGAGAGCCAGAGCGCAAGCCACTCGGTGCCATGGATGTTTGTGAGTGCACTTTAAACCGTCAGTCTCGGTCTCATATGGTTGTAGAGCGTTGCGGGGGCTTTGTTATTCTGCGTCCGTAGCTGATCAGCAAGTTGCACGCACCTCCTGGGAAAAGATCACGGTCTAAGTATTTGCCAACTGCATTAGAAAAAAAAAATATATGTTATAATATTTGTGTGTGTTATTAGGCTAGTTATTTTAATATGTACTAATCATACGAATTTAATATAACTGACATCATTAAAGTAAAAGAAAGGACGTTTGCCTACATAATTAACTAGAGTTATGATTCTCCAAACTGTAATTGTATATTAGAATGACTTCAATCTTTTTATAGATATCTAGTTATTTTAATATGTATTAATCATCAGTATATTTTAAAAGAAAATCATGCTTTTTTAAAATTTTTACGCTTTTAACATAGAATATGTTTTATGGATCGATTGGTTAAAAATATAAAATTAAAAGCGATAGTTAATTGAGCCACATGACCATATTTAATGTTATATAGTTCAAAATTGATGAAGACTATCTTGAAAATTGGCTTTTTCCCATCTTGTGTATAATTGTTTTTTCTTAATCGCTTAAAAATGCAAAAGGTAGTGAAATCAGATTCACAATACTAGTAATAAAATAATAAATAAAACTAACCAATGTAACATGTTTTCATTTTGTATTTTATATGCGTTTATTATTAATTTTCTATGAATTTATCATCAAATATTTAATGAAAATAGACATTAATATTAATTGAATTATATGTAAAAGTACATCAATTATTGTAAAATTTATATCAATCAAATATATTATTATTTCATATTATCATTTTCAGTTAAAAAGATTGCCGTTCAAAAAGCCGCCGTTCACAAAATATATTCTACGTTTGTTTGCTTTTATTTATCGAATACATAATTGCGATTTTGCGCTTTAACTTTGGGGAGAAATGGGTAATCTATAATAAAACATTAATTCTTATAGCAATATTAAATATTATTTACAGATTTCTATTTCTTCTTTCTTTCTATTACTATTTCTTTATAGATGTCTATTTCTTTCGAAAACAATAACTTACAGAAGCAGTTTATAACACCCAATTGTGTGAAAATATAGTCATTATCAGATATTAATATACGTGCATTAGTTGGTTTCATTGGAAGCTACATAGACTTGCTGGAATTCTTGAAAACAAATATATCCCGAACAATGAAGTCATAATTAATAATACTTCATAGTATACTGATTATACTGTGAAAAAAATTGTATTTCAAAGTTATATAGTTTGCATAGACATCCACACCTTTTTAATAGCAATCAATTGACTAGTTCTTTGGTCTTTAGTACCGCAGGCTTCAAGTTCGAATCCTGGTGGTGGCATGAATGTTTTGAGTGGTTCGAGATCCACGTTAAACTGTAGGTCCTAATTAGTAGGTCATTGCTATAGTTAATTACGGTCCTGCAGTGATTGCTGTGCCTAATTAGCCCCCGTACAGAAAATGACAGCAGAGCGACAAACCAAACAAAACCTTTTTAATGGCAACATGTTTTGAAAATATTTTATTTGCAAAATCTCAATAGGATGTTAATTATTATTCAGTTTTTAAAACGAAACATTGCGATGGGATATTTAGGATTTAGGAGGGTGGGGATATTTAGGATTTAAATGTGGGATGTTTAGTATTCAGACATATTCAGAGTTATGTGGATTTCGATGACTCTTATATTAAAGGGTTTATTATAATGAAATATAATGCGAATGAATATGCATGGAAAAATGAGTTTAATATTTACCATGGCCTCCTCGCTGCCCAGGAATAATGTGCGCAGATAATGGACAACAGAGATCATCTTCGAATTCGCTGCCTACCCCTGTTGATATCATTGCTCTCAGGAAATGAGAAGAATCGATAACTAAGAGACAACTTTTATAAACATCTCGTGGTAACAGTCAGAGTTTTCTCCTATACTTTACGCAAATGCGAAACAGCTGCACTTAAAAGTCGTTCCTTCTTTGGTGGGCTGTTCGTGGTATACGTGAGTGACATACGATTATATACATGTGTGTATGTGAGAGGGGTGTAGGATTTGTGTGTCTGCTAATCAGCAGGCGGCGACATATGACAGTTATGTGTCGACGACGGAGAGTTTTTACCGTGCGGGGAGCAATGAACTCTGAACTTTGACCTCAGAAGAAGGGTACAGACCCCCCCATAGATGAGATGAGGGAGAGAGCAACATTGGCGTGACGGAGCGAAAGAATGGAAAGGGCGACGAATATTTGTATAATCCAGAATTATTAATCAATGTGAATATAGTTGTGGATAATAGGTGTAATTAAAATGGCTAAAAGAGGAACATCCTGTTTCTACATTTGTATTCAAATTAATCCCTAGATACCACTTCCCCTATATATTTATATATTAGTTTGTGTGTGTGTGTAAAAAAAATATGAATTTATTAAATGCCTTATACGGGGCTTGATGTTAGAATGACTAGCGCTCTGATGCTTGGTGCCACAAGTTTCGGGATCGAATCCCAGACGTGCCATGGATGCTTGTAGTGATTTGGAATTCACTTTAAACTCAAGGACCCGGTCTAATATGACTGTTAAGCCTAGGCTGACAACCATATTCTACCAGGATTCCGGATTCTACCAGTAGGTAGACCGCTTTGGCCGACTATTTGGACTCCATTGAAGATTGGTTTGCCGCTCTACGGTCATTTTTTGCTTAATTTTAAGATTTTTTAGCCCTTAGACACCGCAGCCCCTATATATATATATTAGTTTAATTAATTAGATTATCTTAATTTTAATTAGACAGGGACCTACAGTTTAACGTGGATTCCGAACCACTCACAAACAGACTTGCCACCGCCTGGATTCGAACTTGAAGTCTGCGATACCAAAGGCCAGAGCGTTAGCCGATTGACCATCAGGTCGCATGCCATTGGAAAAATAAGGTTTTTTTTTTAAAAAGAGCTCATGAATTATTCTATATCAATATTTTAGCTGTAAAATTAAGGTCCCTCAAATATATGCTTCCTGAAAAATGGGCATTATTTCAATAAAAAACAAAGTGAAATTTAAGCGTATATGAATGGGCATCTATCGCCTGAATCAAATCTTTTTTGATTTTTAAAATCACATCCATTTGATTATAAACATCATATAAGCATAAACAATATTTTTGGGTTTGCAACTTAAACAGTAAACTGTTATATCGCCTGCATTAGCTATTTAAGTAAATTTTGTAACCATGCTTTCTCCTGCGCATTGGCAAGAGCGTCCCCTATTACATTGAGAAGAAATGACTAGTTGGCCTATAGACTCTCACCCGGAGGGGTAGTATGAGTATCGGGTTTTCTGCTTAGAAGTGGAATCCTTCCACGAATCTATAATTATATGCCTTTAAATGTGTTAAATATTGGCTGTCTCTAATTGTTTGTGTGTGTGTCAATAAAGCTGTGAGTTCTCAAACCTAGGTCTGAAGTCTCAACCCAACCACACCCAGTTACAATCCAGCTGCACAACACTACAATTTTTATTATATTTTAAGATTTTGTTGGAGATGAGTACCAGTAAACCCTTTCCCTCATTGGGTTCGAGAAAGTGGATATAAATTCCACAAATTCGTTCCTATGTTTTTGTGCGGTCTGGTGGCCAAGTGGTTAGCGCTCTGGTCTTTGTTATCCCATGCTTCAGATTCGAATCCTGGCGATGGCATGGATGTTTGTTGGTGGTTCAGAATCTACGTTAAACAGTAGGTCCCGGTCTAATTAGCACAAAGTGTGCACAAGATGACCGTAGACTGAATCAAACCTAGGGTTTTGTTCCAAATTGTAATTAAACCTATGGCCATTATTGTAAAAATGTCAACTAGCTTTGCGAGTTGCGCTATCTTAAAAACGCAAATGAATAGGAAAAGAGAAAAAAAAATATTTTAGAGTTGCACTTGTTATCACGTTAACATTTTATATTTTATTACAATTTTTAAAACCGAAACCAAACTCAGACTTCTTCGTTCCAATCGTGCGTTTTGTAAACTGTTTGAATCTCCTTCTTTCCTTTTCAGAATTGAGTGCGCAAGTTCGATATGAAATTAATCTTATCTCACTGTAACCCGAGCAGCATGGTTTTGTTGTAATAGATAATAAAACTGTAGTTTGTTTTGATCTTGTAAAAGAAGTATGCTCAGGTGTGTAGATCTTGGAGATCATTGTTTTCTGTCACAGTAAGCAATAATTATTTTTGCCCTCTAAACATATTATTTCTGATTTAAGATATTTAGGTATCGATTGTTGTATTTTGCATATTTTTCTTACAATGAGCAGTTTTACTTTTGAAACTGGTATGTGTATACAGTTGATAATGTACTGTTTCAACTCATTATGTAAAGTTATCGAACGTTTTAGCTATAATAAATTCAATGTTTATAGTATCTACAGTATATTACTATTTTTTTAATTTATTTATTATCGTCATTATTATTATTTATTTTTTTTACTTTGTGTTGGGTGTGTGTGTGGGGGGGGGGGGATATAAGTTTTCATAAACAACATTTTTAGTATTTATCAAAATTTATTTTAAAATTTATAAAATTTATTTAATTTATTTAATTAATTTATTTTATTTTTATCAAAAATTTATAATTTTCATCCACCACTGTTAAATAATTTTACAAACATTAAGGATTTTATTTAGATATATTTCTATTACTATAAAATATATAGTATATTATAATAATAGAAATAATATTATATTATATATATCCGATTTTATTTAGATTTATTTATTTATATAATTAATTATTTATTAAATTTATTTATAAATGGCTATGAGTTTATATGAATAAAAAATAAAATTCATTTTAAATAAATGATTTTAACGTGTTATTGTAGTAAAATTTATTGATAATGCACTTTTGTTTTATCATTTTATATCGCCCGACTCGTGGCTCAGTGACAACACACGCCGCTGATGAGCATTAAGGCAGAGGTTCAATCCGCTGACGGCATTACACTGTTTAAAAAAAAAAAAAAAAAAAACGAGGAGACTCGATAGTGTCTGTGATGTTCAGCATCTTACCACAACTACCTGTTTAAAAAAAAAAACAAAATACCCCTTAATCCTCCTCATTTTAGATATGCTCCCGATAGTGTCTGTGATAGAAGTTAAATTTAAAAAAAAAAAAAAAAAGTTCAGCATCTTAAACCTCGTGAGTTGTCGGAAAACTATTGAAAAAATAAACTGGTGGGAGTTTTCCATGATGAGTGATGCTGAAAAGATTTTCTCTCCCATACGATACGCAAATGCGGGATAGATTCTCCTAAAATTCCTCCTGGTAGGCACTGCCCTCTTTCTTCAGCGTCACGGAGCCAAGTCAGACTTCTACCTGCGGGTGCTCCATCGCAACAAAAGGTGTCGCCCCCTTTCCCTCCTTCCATGAGACCACACGTCTTGATGTTGCTGTCTACCAAGTGGGATAAGGAAAATAAAAATAATATTTTTAGCAGAGTATCAGCAGTATAATGATATGAAATGAAAATTATTATTTATTAAATTTATTTATACACAGTTTTGACCTTATATGAATTTTAAAAAATTCATTTTAAAACAAATAATTTTAACACATTATTATTGTAAAATTTATTGATAATGCTTTTTTGGTTTATCAAAATTTATGTCAAGAAAGAATGATATGTTGGATGGTTACTAAATAGGATATTATTGATTGGGACAGGATATAATTAATTTTTCAAATAAAAGTAGGATAAATTAAATCTTAAATATGATATAATTAATTTTTCAAAGATTCACTAACTGTAAATTATGAATTTTATTTAAATATTTTAAGCTATGTTTGATTTTTAACTCTTTCGGTATTTAAAAAAACTATCAAAAGATGAGGAAAACAACAATTAAAATGTACTCAACAAAAAAGACTTAAAACAAAACAGATGTTTTCACAAACGTCGCTTTGTGTATACGAAACACAAAGAATACCTATACATGCGCATCGGTTATCTCATTATTAATTGTTCAAGCAATCGAGAACACATCATGCTGCTACATTATTTTTCTTCTAGAATCGTACATACGTCTACTCTATTGTATTATTTCAATTTTTTCAAGTTAAGCAAGTTTCATTTATATTTATTTGAATTCGTGGAATAGGAACAATCCATTGTTAAATTACCGGGCGATTTTTAAACAGCATCGCTCTGTAGCATTGTCTTCAAACTAGTATATTGAAATAAAATTATATAATTGTCGAATCAGAAATATTTATTTAATTTCGTCACTTAAAGATGTGTAAAGGAAATCTCCAATGGTAAATATAAATATATATAGTTTTTTTAACTTAACTTTTTTAATATATATATATATATATATATAGTAAAAGTACAGAAAAAGTAAAGTACAGAAGTACAAACACACGTACAGAAAAATTATATACACTCAAGAGCCAAAACATTATGACCACCCCTATATTTTGCAATGAACTCGCCTGGATGACGTGGAAGGCACGTGATCAGGTGGAAGTGGTATTTAACTGGTATTAAGTGGTAGTATTAATCCATGCCGAGGCGGGTTGAAGCTGTGTTGCGCGCCAAAGGTGGGCCAACTCGTTATTGACAGGTGGTCATAATGTTTTGGTTCTTGAGTGTATATATAATTTTTCTGTACGTGTGTTTGTCACTGAACTCCTCCTTAACGGCTGGGCCAATTTTGATGAAATTTTTTGCGCGTGTTTGAGTGGGTCCCTGGATGGTTTAGACTCACAATGGAATACGGTAGGTGGCGTTGCAAATGATTTAAATCGTCTGTACGTGTGTTTGTCACTGAACACCTCCTAAACTTCTGGGCCGATTTTGATGAAATTATTTGTGTGTGTTTGACAAAACACGGAGAATGTTTCTTTGTTATCCCCTTTGTTGTAAGTCGCCACCAGATTGTGCTGCAGTCTATCAACTTCTATACTGTTCAATGAATCACTATGAAAATTGGTAAAATATGTATTCGAATGTGGGAAATAGGTTCGCGCTATCCACTTTATTGTTACTTGTCGCCAGAGGGTGCTGAACATTTCAACTTATATACCGTTCAAACGATATCCATGAAAATGAGTATGCACCTATATTGAAGCATGGAGAATATATTCGCGATATGTAACTTTCTACAATGCATTTTTTGGCAAGACAGGCGTATGCCAGGTTCTGCTTGTTTAATGTGTGATTACAGGATCATCTTTATTAAAAGGGAATAAACAGTCATAAATTCATTTCTTAGTTGATATTTTTTTCATGCATAATGAAATATGGTTTTTAAGAATATTTTAAATTGCCAACCACAACTTTTTTTGCATAGATTTAATGGCATTTTTAATTTATAAAAGTGTATCCGTAAAGTTGGCGCTCGGTGCCACAGGTTTCGGGTTCGAGTCTCAGTGATGTCATGGTGTTTGTAAGGGTTCGAAATACACTTTAAACCTTAGGTCCCTTTCTATTATGGATGTAGAGCATTGGGTGTAGGTCTGACAATCCTAACCCGCAAAAAGAAAAACATCTCTCGTCTCGAAATCTGCCAGTAGGCTGACGACCTTGGCCAACCATGGAGCTGTTGCGCTAGTGATGATGATAATATGATGATACCCGTAAAAGAGCCCGACTCATGGCAATGTGCACCGCTGGTGAGAATTAAGGCTGAGGTTCAATCCGCTGGCAGCTTTGTTGTAGACACTATTTCAAAAGACTCGATGACGTTAGTGATGTCTGCTTAGTCGGACTACTTGGTGGGAGTTTTCCGAGTTTCTCCCATCTCCTCTCTATTTTTAAAATTATCATACCTTCTTTTTCATTAGCGCAGCAGCCCCATGGTGGGCCAAGGTCATCTGCCTACTGGCAGATTTCGAGATAGGAAATGTTTTCCTTTTTTTAAAACCGTCTCCTTTAAACGGATGTCCTTTTTTAAAACGTTTTCCTTTTTTTAAATGGTTTTACTTTTTTTGTACCCAACAGTAATTTTATATCGTGACCTGCGGCTTAAAGTGGATTCCAAACCATTACAAACATCCATGGCACCGCTGGGACTGAAATCTGAAACTTGTTGCACCGAGCGCCAGAGCGCTAGTCAATCGGCCGCCAGTCCCCACTTAACCTTAATTTTTCTTTACAAAAAAAGTTAAATTTAAACTAATTTTGCTTACATCATTTGTATCAGTGTTAGGAAAGCACTGTTCCCATAATTTACACGCTTTAAATATTTAAAATGCTTTCTTTCTGATTTTTTTATTATTACTATTATGTTTTATTTATTAGAAAACCCATGATTTTTGACAGGCGTTTATTTAATGATGTATTATTCTTTTTTCTAGCTAATCCCAACATTTCTTGTGATCTAACCGAACAATTCAAGGTAAAAGATTTATTCACTTTTTTTAAAAAATATCTGTCATAAGCAATATCTTCTCAGTTGTGATAATATTTCTCATGTCTTATTCCAGACACCTCTACACATAGCGGCGGAAAACGGACACTTGGACATTGCCCGTATCTTGCTGGAACACGACGCTGACATATTGGCCAAGGATAGTTCTGGCTTAACGGCCATGGACCTTGCTGAGAAAACTGAACACCCACACGTGATGGAATTACTGAAAACAACTGCTAGTAAGTCTGCTTTCTAGTATCTTGATTATTATGCAGCACGTTCTGATATTGTTTCATCTACCAAAATAAATGTGTTTACCTTAAAAATTAAAATTAAAAAAACAACAACCTTGCAATGCCACTTACGTATATTTCATCTCTATATGTTTCTGTCAGTTGTATTTCAATTTTCAGATGTCCTGAGTAAAGATAGAGCGAAATAATATTTAAAAAATTTTTTTTTTATTTTTCTGTTTGAAAGTTCACTCACAATTATGCTGAAAGTCTCCAAATTTCCGAAATTTTGTCAAAAAAAAAAAAAAAAAAAAAAAAAAATCATTATTCAATGGTAGTCTTCGAGAGACAAAGGCATTAAGATCTTTTCAAACTTTCTCATCAACATACTATGTATTGTATATTGATGACAACAATATATTTGTTAATATGTTAACACAATATATTGTTAATATGTGGTTGTTAATGTCGAGCTGACAACCCTACCCCGTAAATAGAATCATCTACACTATAGAAATTTGCCAGCAGGCAGACGGCCTTGGCCCACCATGGGGCTGTTGCGCCACTGATGATGATGATGAGGAGGATGTTGTTGTTAATAATGCAACATATTGTTAATATTTTGTTAAATCAATATATTCGTTATTTCAGTTAACTTGAAAATATTGTCTTAAATGACAGGGTATAAAAAAGTAGAATGTTGTTAATTTTACATTATTTGAAAAAAAAAATGTAAAGCATGTAGATGGTTGTCTCGTCTATTTTAAATTTTTGTGCTATTTCAGCTGTAAATTGTTAAAATTAACTGAATAAATACAACCATCAGTGTTAATTTATTGTATATTATAATATCTCTTAAAATAAATTGATGTTAAAAATATAGATTTTCAGTTGTCCCTCTCTCCCTCTCTATTGTAAGGGATTTATTGTATTTATGTGCAACTGAGAGTAATGTGTATCAATAACGATATGTAAATAATACTGATTAAATAATAATTTTTGTAAATAATAACGATAACGATATGTAAACAATCGATGTGTTACTAACCGTACTTTAATATTAACCATATATAATGTTGTATTTTTGTTTTTGCAATATAGTTCTATGATGAATTACAATTTTGTGGCCTATTTTTGTTTAAGATCATTTATTAAAGTATTCAAACGGCATTTCTTTGAACCAATAATTTATCAGTTGTCCGATGTCTTCACGCATAATTAATATATGTTTAACCTCATTAGTCTGGACTGTTTGGGCTTTATTTATTTCACCAGAACTGTCATATCAGTGGCAATAGGCCTTTGATGAAATGCTCGACCTTGAAAAAAAAGTGTTCACAATTAGAACTTTTTAATTATCAGAATTAGATTCAATTCTAATTCTGATAATTTTTCACTAGCTTTTCTATTTGTTATTAATCCATTCACACAATTTGCTAAGTGTTTCATCACTTTCAGTAAAAAATCAATGCTATGTAACTAATATTCTGAAGTTATTAATTCATATTAAAGAATATTTTATTTCAGAATACATAGTATATAGACACGTTAATCTTGAATCACTGAATATCCTATACATTGACGATTTGTTAATATATTCGCTCGAACGTGTGAAAATGGCGTGACATGTAACAGATTATCGATTCAATGCGTCATCACCCTTGCGAAACTTATTGATTGTCGCAAAAAAATCAGAATATTTCACGACAAAATATATATTGTAGAAGGGTACCGTACCGTAGATTAAGTAAAATTAAATCAAAGTAAAAAAGTGAATTAAAAATTATAGAGGTATCAAAATTTTGATTCGGAAATTATTTATTATTTTAAATTAAAAACAGATTAATTTTTAATACTAGGACTTTTTTTTTTTCCGGAAATATTTTCAGTATATTATTATTAAATTGTACACGTAAAAGATAGAAAGGAAAGTAAAGAAATCTAAGATTATATAAAGAAACTTGTTTTCTCATTAGAAATTAATATTAGAATAGATTACAAAGTCACTATAATTAAACGAGAATTGGGGTTAGTCGTAAATCTATATATCGTTATCACGTATGTCATTTGCAAAATACGGCGACGATTATTCTCCGTTGAAGTTGGAGTTATTGCAAAAGCGTTATCACGTGTATCATTTGCAAAAGACGACGTCGATTCTCTTCTTCGTTGAAGCTGGAGTTAATTGCAAAAGCTCATTATCGACTTCTCGCAGAGATCTACGAATATTTGCGCAGCGTATCTTACCATATTAATTGAATTAGAATTTTCTGCGAAGCTCAAGTTTTTTTTTTTTTTTTTTTTTTTTTAATTGATTAGTATGTTGTGCTTTTTTTTTTTCCTTAATATTAGTATGAATAGTATGCTGCTTCATTATCAGCTCGTTTATTTTATTTTCCATGCATTTAAATTAAGAACTGCGGGGCCTGATGGCCGAATGGCCCACTCTGGCGTTCGGTACCACAGGTATCGGGTTCGAATCCCGTTCGGATCCCGGTGTTTGTAGTGGTTCGGAATCCACTTTAAACCGTAGGTCCCGGTCTCAATAGGATCGTAGAGCGCTGCGGGGGCATTGTTACTCCGCGTCCGTAGCTTACCATCAAGTTACTCGCGCCCCCTGGGTAATGCAAAGTGAGTAACATAGGTGCAGCCCTTATTGCGGAGATCACGGTCTATTTGCCAGCTGCATTAGAAGAAAAAAAAATTAAGAACTGCTAAATATCTAAGAATTGCTATTGCTTATTTTACTTACAAAAATGTAGTGGGGGGATCCTATTTAGAGTATCTGCGCATGACGCTTTATAGCAGTACTTTAAGAGATATTGCACTTAGAGAGCAGTGAAACGATTGGGGAGGGAGTGGGGTGATAGTAGACCCGGCGTTTAATAAAAATAAATGTGTGGTGAAAATTTAAAAATGATAGGGCAGTTATTCTTAACCCAAGAATAACTGTATCTGCTTTTGCTTTTATTGAAGTACAAAATTTTTTAATTGAATTTCCTTCTTTATATTAAGAGGTACGTGATGTTAGTATGCGCATAAATGTGTTTACAGCAACAACAAAAGAACAGAAATTAATATTAGAAAGGATTACAAAACCACGAGGATTAAACGAGAATTGGCGTCAGTCGTAAATCTATACATCAGCGTTATAACGTGTATCATTTGCAAAACACGACACTACAATTCTCTTCTGAGCTAGTTGGAGTTGCAAAATCTCATTAGCGACTTCTCGCAGAGATCTACGAATATTTCTGCAAGGTATCTTACCAGATGTATTGAATTAGAATTTTCTGCTAAGCTCAAATCTTTTTTTTCTTCTTAACACTGATTAATATGCTGCTTCATTATCAACTCATTTATTTTAAGTATATTGTATTTAAAGATCTACGTACATTTTCTCAGGGTATCCTACCAGATTAAATGAATTAGAACCTTTTGAGAAACTCAAATCGATTTTCTTTTCTTTACCCTGATTAATACATTGCTTCATTATCAACTCATTTATTTTTAAGTATATTATTTTTCATGTTTTTAAATTAAGAATTGTCAAAAAAATTTCTATTGCTTATTTTACCTACAAAAAAAGTAATAAAAAAAATCCTGCACATGATACTGTACAACAGTATTTCCCGTAATAGTAGTTTAAGAAATATTATATATTAGGGGCGGGCAGTGGAACGATTCAAGAGGGGATGGGGTGATAGTAGCCTCTCTTGCATTTTGAAGGCGTTTAATAAAAATAAGTGGGTTGTAAAAATTTAAAGAAGATAAGAAAATTTTGAAACACTATTTGTTGATGATTCAAAGCCGATTAACCAACAATTATGGCTGCAAAAGCAGAGACAGTTATTCTTAATCCAAGAATAATTGGCTGTTTTTAATATCTGCTTTTGGATTTATTGTAATACAAAAGTTTTTAACTGGATTACCTTCTTCATATTTAGAGGAACGTGTCTTTAGAAAAAGACTGCAAATAGAAAATCGCGATGATTTAAGAATACTGATGACAAAAATAAATCCGGAGATTAATTCATTGTTAGCAGTGCGTCAGGATCCATTCTTCTCGTTGGGATAATTTTTAATGTTATTCGAAATTTTTATTTTCTTATTATTTTCTTATTAATTTTCTGTATGTAATGTTAATGTTACTTATTGATGATTTTAATAAATAATTTCAGACTTCGCGGTATCTTAGTTATAACATCTTTATTTTATTTTATGGATTTATATATCTAGTTACATCAAGATGTAACTAGATATATAAATCCATAAAATAACAAAAATTTTATACCGCAGAAATCGAATTTGTCCTCTTAAAGAATGTAATTTCCAGGGGACCCGACTCGTGGCTCAGTGGCAACGAGCGCCGCTGAGGAGAATTAGGGCGGAGATTCAATCCGCTGGTGGCTTTGTCGTAGACACTGTTGCAAAAAGCGAGGAGACCCGATGACGTTTGTGATGTTCAGCATCTGGCCTCATGAGTAGGACTACCTAGTGGGAGTTTCCTGGTTTTCTCCCATACGATACGGAAATGCGGGGTAGTCCTTCTTCAGTGTCCTTCTTCAGCGACACGGAGCCAAGTTAGACTTTTACCTATAGGTGTTCTATCACAACAGAAGATATCCACCCTTCCCTCCTTCCATGAAACCACATGAGCAGCCTGATGGCTAATTGGCTCGCGCTCTGGCCTCTGGTATCACAGACTTCAGGTTCGAATCCATGGCAGGAATCGAATCCATTCAAGCTTCGGTGGTATGGATGTTTGTTAGCGGTTCGAAATCCACGTTAAACCGTAGATCTCGGTCTAATTAGCTCAAAGTGTGCACAAAATGACCGTAGAGCGGTCATTTTGTGCACACTTTGTCGTCATCAAACGAAACCAATGAAATCACACGGGTCCTTAGACTTGATCTAAATATTGCTGTCTACCAAGTGGGATAAAAAAAAAAACAAGATTTCCAGGGGAGTGCTGTGTATTGTTTTTTTTTTTTTTTTTTTTTTTTTTGGAGAAGTGGCGAAAAGACAAATAAGGAAACATTTCTTTAGAACAATGTACTTTTATACTACGGTGTATGCATTTAGAAAACAATTTACATGAAATCAGATTAATTTTAAATATTGGGAAAAATAAATTTTTCTTAAGTGAATTGCGATTTAGGCTGATTTGTTATGCATTATAACTTTCAGGAACATTTCAAAATTCAACTGAGGAAGTAATTTTCCCAAATAAGTAAAAAACAAGCAATTGCGCAACTAACGAGTATTTCATTGCGAAGTTTAATTAAAATAAATGACTTGCAAATGATCTAGCCATTGCACCATTACACAATTCTGTAATTGATCAGTGTTAGGACGGAAATTAACGAACGATCAACTGTTTAAAATACCATCCAATAAAAACTGGTTGTACTATAGTGAATCTAAGCGTTTACTTTCGACTAGCTTCCTCTGATAGAAAAATAAATAAGTAAATAAATAAAAAAAATAGATAACTAAAACAAAATAAAGTAACAACAGACAATTAAAAGTGTAAACGAAATGTTATTGTATTTCTTATCCTGTCAAGGTCAAATGGATAAAGGAGGTTTTTTTTTTTTTCTCTAAAGACCAGTTGCCAATTGTGTGGTTAAACTTGCTATGCTTTTTGTTATAAGTGCTAGTGTTTACTATTCAAATTAAACGAACAATACGTTTGGAAAAGGCACCTGCTTTCCGTTGTGTTTCGCACCTGTTCTACGTGATCTTCAGTTACTGAAAATGTTTGTTGTTTCTATATTAATATTTAAATCTTCAATTACATTTAAGATTAAATACACTTATTTTAAAAATTAATAAATTGTGTTGTTTTTGAACTTTTATTTGTGTTGTTTTTTATTTTTAATTGTTTTAATTTTCAATAATAAATGAAGAAATATTCCATCAGAATGATTTAATTTGTGAATTTCTTTAAACATTTTTTTTTTAATTGGCAGAATTTTGTATCGTCTGATGATTATCCATATGAAACTCAAATGCTATATAGAAAACTTGTCATTCAGCTTTGTTTATAAAAATATAATTTTTTAATGAAAGAATACCATTTGTTCAATAATATTATGGCAAATACAAATAAGCATAAATTTAAAATAAAACCTTTCATTAAATAATGTAAATGTAGTTGTAAAACATTTAATACCCGCGTGATAATTAAGACCTGCCACAGACCACGTGTTTGAAATTCGTCGTGTTGTTGTTTCTTATCCCACTTGGCTGGCCAAGCCCACTAGCCCATATGGACTCATGATTGAAGGGGAAGGAAGCAGCTTCTGTTGTGATGGAGCACCCGTAGGTAGAAGCCTGACTTTTGCTCCGTGACGCTCTTACAGTCATAGAAGACCGGGACCTACGGCTTAAAGTGGATTCCGAACCACTACAAACATCCATGGCACCGCCGGGATTCGAACCCGAAACCTGTGGCACCGAGCGCCAGAGCGCTAGACACTCGGCCATTCAGGTCCCAAATTTGCCAACGGCACGCAGTGTTCCCAGGTGGTCACCCACCCAAGTACTGACCGCGCCCAATGATCTTAACTTCGGTGATCTAACGAGAACCGGTATATTCAGCATGGTACGGCCGTTGGCTGAAATTCGTCGTAGACTCGAGAACTCAGCAAGTTTCCGTCCTTGGAATGAACTACACTTGTGAATCTAATTTAAATCTTTAATTTTCATTTTTTTGTTACTAATCAATTGTATTAATCCAGAGTTCTGTACATATAATAATGTTTGTAAACAAAACGTAAAGTGTTCCCGCGATCCTGAAAGCGGCCCTCTTCTTTTAGCCGTTACATTATGCCGTATAGTTATCTCTGAATGTCATCACTTAGGACATTACCCCTTTCTAGCTGGTGTAATGTGCAGCATGGGCCTTATAGTGCATTCTGGGATCGTATCATTTCGTCGTATACTTCGGTTGAAGAAAAAAAAATTAAATCATCTAGCTTCGAGGGAAAAATTCCATTAAAAAAATTAGTAAATTTTAAAGAAATAATTCTTTTATTTTATTTTCAGTGTGAAGCATTATTTAACTAATACAACTGAAAGTATGAAATTATTATATCATGCTTGCTTACTTGAGATTGCTGCATAAAATCTGACTTCATTCCTTGTTTTGGAAGAAAGAATTGATGACATTGTCAGTTGTTCCAAACAATTTACGAATCAGCTGATGATCAAGTTACGTAATCACTCAGCACTGTAAACATATCCTGTTGTCTTCAATCAAGCCATTAACACCACGACAGCCCAATTGTCATCAATCAAGGTGTCTTCCCTGATCTAAATTAAATACCAATTTCTTTTACCTGTTATCAATCTTAATTGTTTGTTTTCCGCAGATTTTTTATTATTGTGAAGTGTAAAGCTCATTATTATTGTGAAGTGTAAAGCTCATTATTATTGTGAAGTGTAAATAATCCTTACTTTTAATTGCAGAAAATTCTGTTAATTTTTTTAATTTTAAATAAATAAAATCAGCGATTTGAATTAATGAAATGGATCGGAACATGTCTGATTTTCATTCTAAAATGTGTGTTTAAAGCCAAGAATTGCTAACATTTCATCAGTTTTAATTGACATCAATCAAGGTAGAGTAAATCATTACCTTAAGTAAGCGTAAGCATGATGAGTAAGCGTGATTATTATTTAATTCAGGAATTAAATAATAATCACGCTGAGTCATCATGCTTACGCTTACTTATTTGTTCTTCATTTACGTGTCATAGAATAATTGATGAAAATACAAGCTACTTTTTATAACAGAATTCGAAATTTTTCGTTAAATTTTAGAATTTGGTAAAAATATTTACTTAAATGAATGAAATGGACGGAACGTATTTAGCTTTTCGTTATAATTTTGTTTCTTTCTTATCCCACTTGGTAAACAGTAACATCTAGACCAAGTCCAAGAACCCTTGTGGTGTCATGGAAGGGGGGCGGGCAGCTTCTGTTGTGATGGAGCGTCCGTAGGTGGAAGTCTGACTTGTCTCCGTAACGCCGACCACGTTAAACTGTAGATCCTGATCGAATTAGCCCAAAATGTGCAAAAATGACCGTAGAGCGACAAACCAAACCGTGAGGCTGAAGAAGGGCAATGCCTTCTGGGAGGACTTTTCGAGGGAAATATCTCGCATGTGAGGAAAACGAGAAAACTCCCACCAGATAATTGCGGCATGATGGCGCATCGGCAGGCGCTCTGAATTTTGGTACTACAGCCTTCTGGTTAGAATCCTGGCTGTGGTATGAATGTTTCTTACTGGTTCGGAATCCACGTTAAACTGTAGGTATAGGTCTAATTAAACAAAAGTGTGTACAAAATAGCAGTTGAGCCACAAACTAAACTAAACTAAACCAAACCAAACTTACCAGGTAGTACAGCTAACGAGGCAAGATGCTGAACATCCCAAACGCTATCGAGTCTCCTTGTTTTTTGAAACAGTGTCTACTACAAAGCCGCCGCCTTAATGCTCACCAGCGGCGCACGTTCCCACTGAGCCGCGAGTCGGGTTGTTCGAATTTTTAAATATTATTGAAATGGTAGCTACTCGTTACGGTTTAGTTTACATTGAGTTATTTTCATCTTGATAATTTTTAAAATCTGAGGAATGTTCAATATTTTTTCAATTTTTCTTGATAATTTATGTGTGTGCTATTGAAAAATTCCTGAAAAAGTCATTTTTCTAACACGTTTTACTAACCCATTTGTTTTATATAAAGGATGGCCAACCCAAATGATTTTGCGGGCCGCATACAAAATTATATATCCCCCTATTAGATTTAGACCCGCTTTAGACATTTTTTTTTGGAGTGAAAAATTGAAACATAATGAGTTTTTATTTTTGTGTTTACTATTATTCTTACATGTAAAGCATAGATAATATAGTAATAATGATACTCAGCGCACATTGTACAGAAATATATAACACTAAAAATGAAATATAAAAAAAATATATGAATATAAACAAAATAAAAAAAAATGAAATCATTAAAAAATATTTAATTTACGAGCGCGATATTTGTTTCTCCACTCTTTTAGCTTTTTCAAATCGATCACAATTTGGGTATTTGCACATCGTAATGCGGTGTTGCAGATTAGAGTCCGTTATGTTTGAGCGTGTTTTCTCTTTAGTCAATTTCATTTACGAGAAAAAAAAAAAAAAACGATTAGCAGGTGTAAATTGAACCAAAAGCGCTAACAACTTCAACTAAGGGTCTGGTTTGCTCTGATATCAATAATCAACTATGCGTATATAGGGATGGTCAATGCGTTACTAAGGTCACTTAAATCGAAACGTAGAACTTGTTATATTAGATGCTCCAAGATGCGCGCAGATCATGAGTTCGCAGAATATAATTTAGTTATTCTGTGAAAGTCATAACTGTAAGTCATTAATAAAACAGGCAATATCTGTGATATATTCGCAAGAATATTATTTTAAAATAAAAATTAATTTTTTTCTCATAATTTCGGCAGTTAATTTTTGAATACATGGATGCACACATAATGTATTTTTTAAATACATATATATTTTGTAAAAGTGTGATAAATCTTACTGGCGGAAAAATATTCAAGGCCACCCCTGTTTTAGATTTTAGATACAACAAAGCATTAAAATTGTCTTATCGAATGAATTGTAGATAAAATATATTCTTTCCTTCTTGTTTTATTTTATCTATATCTGATAACTGCTGGAAAGTTAGTGTTACAAAATTTTCAATCGACACCTCTTTTCTCTACATAAACATTACGTCACAATAAATACAGAATCTATTCATGGCTCTATTATCAGCATGAAAATTCTATTACAATTTCCATATGATCAAACGAAATTTAGAATTGTTATGACAGCCAAACTCAACAGAAATTGTGTCATGTGTTTGTGTAATGTTAAGGCCAAATAGAATTCTTTATTTATGTTCGAGTGATGACGAAATATTCGTTAGCTTCGAAGATATTTTGCTGAGCTGCCAGTATTCACTGGATTATATCGTTTTATTGGAGTATTGTGTTCAAGATTTAACTTTGCTACCGTGGGATACTTTTTAGGTACGTACTACAATTATATATATATTGCTAAAAATTGTTATTATGTAAACATATTTCGGGATTAAATTAAATTGGAATAGAATTAGAATTCTTTCTAAATATTACAACCATTAAAAAATAACAATAAAAATAAAATCGATATAAAAATAACAGTTTTAAAAACGTTTGCTTTCTTTTTATTTTAATACCGAAAATATTTTATTCCTATTATCAAAATTTGTTAAAATGAAGATTATTTTAATGGTAGGATGCGTTTAGTACATCTTTCAAATCAATAGAGAGTTTTTGCATACCGTACGTTAGTTACCGTAGGACGTCCGTTAGCTTTTTCTCCCTAGCGCGCATGCTCATAGGAAACTGAGCATGCGCGCTAGGGAGAAAAAGCTAACGGACGTCCTACGGTAACTAACGTACCGTATGCAAAAACTCTCTAATATTTTCATAATTATAATTTTGAATTAGTTTGAAAAATAAAACTAAAAAAGTAAGTTAAATTTTTATAAAATTATATAATTTATGTAAACACATTTCGAGATTAAATTAGATTTTAAATTTTTTTCTAAAAATTGTTTCCCTAGAACCATTAAAATAATAACGATAAAAATAAAATCGATATAAAAATAACGATTTTAAAAATCATTTGCTTTCGTGTTAGTTTAATACCGAGAGTATTTTATTCCTGTTATCACAATTTATTAAATGAATATTATATAATTGGCAGAATGCATTTAGTACATCTTTTAACTTTGTATTTTTATAGTTAAATAACATTAATTTTGAATTAATTTGAAAAATGAAACTAAAAATTTAAGTTAAATTTTTATATAATTTATATAAACGCATTTCGGGATTAAATAAGGTTTTAATTTTTTTTTCCAAATATTGTTTCTCTAGAACCAGTGAAAAATAACGATAAAAATAAAATCGATATAAAAATAATGATTTTAAAAATCGTTTGCTTTCGTGTTAGTTTAATGCTGAAAGAATTTTATTCCTATTATCAGAATTTATTAAAAGAAGATTATTTTAATGGCTGAATGCATTTAGTACAACTTTTAATTTTATATTTTTATAATTAAATAACTATAATTTTGAATTTGTTTGAAAAATAAAGCTAAAAATGTAAGTTAAATTTTTATAAAAATACAACAGTATTTTAATTAATAACTTTTAAATATTACCTTAAAATAATGTATTTATATTATAAAAATGTTTTGTTGTTGTATTGATTAAAATTAAAACGAATATATGTTTAAATATTTAATTGCTTTTATTGCTATTCGTATTTAGTTAATGAGAAATAATTGCACGTATACAGAAGTTTATCTAAATTGTGATTATGTTTATTAAAAAATATATTTATGTTTATAGATAAATTAACTTTGTACCTAAAAAAAAGCATGAAATTGATTTTGTAAACTTCAAGTCATGTTTAATAGCTACAATTTTTAAAATTAAAACATGTTTTGTAAAACCAGTCTTATATAAATAGAGTTTTCGGAATGACAGAAAAACATATTTATATTTTTCCTAAAAAGCTCTTTCATAAACTTATTAAAATTACGAATTGTACAGTTTTTAATGAAGTTCTTGGGAATTTGTATTTAATGTAACAAAATGGCTGCCGTTAAAGCATCGTAAAAAATAGGCAATGTTAAATAGAACAAACATTTTTTACAATTTCACTTGATGTTTTAGAAAAAAAAAAGTAGTAATAATAATATAAATTTTAGTAAAAATAAATCATAAAGTAATTTGCAATGAATGATCCTAAAACAATTTACTTTGGAATTTTTTTTTAAATGTTCTGGAATTCCCTCTTACTATAAATTCATTATTAATATTAACATTATCAATTTTTGTAGGGAAATTGTACTCTTTTTATTCAATTTTTATTCTGTAAGAGTACAGACAAACATTGTTTTATGTTTCTCACTGCAATTGTTCGATTTTTTTGTTTATAACTGATTAGATAGATTGAAAAATGATTAGATAGATTGATTAAATCACATTATTCCAAAGCAATGATGAATTATCGAAATGAGACATTAAGAGTAGTTTGTTTTTTATCACAATCATATAAAAAAGTTCTGCAAAATTAATTGTGATGCTGGTTATTTAATTATTTTTTCTTCTAATGTAATGTTTCAATTTTCTAATCAAAATCTTTCAATATTCTATTAGTAAAATAATTTATTTTTCTCAAAATATCGGTATTTCCGCATTATGTATTTTAACTTATTTGCCTTTTATTTTATCATCGCTATAATTGCATTCGGATTTTGAAATTCTTTATTTGAATCTCAGGCCATAGTAATGCTTTAATTTCATCCAAATAAAATCTAGAAGTGGTTTTTCTATGTAAGATTTCGGTTAAGAGTTTTGGATTCATTATTTCGTATGAATTCACATCATCCCCAATAATATTTTAGCTATGCCATGAATATTCTGTGAATTCTTTGAAATAATTCTACTAATACTGCATGTTTATTTAATAAAATTTATTTAAGAAATAAAAATAACAAAAAATTAATTTTTAATTATTATTTCATATTTTTCTGTCATTCAAGGAAAATTTGAAATTTATATGAAGTAATTTCAATAATATCAAATTATTTAAAATTAATTATCTAACATTTTTCTCAAAATTTTTTTTTTTTAATTTATTAGTTTGGATTATAATTACATATAAAGAATTAATTACATATAAACTTACAAACGAAAATGCTAGCTTCATCAATTATATGCTTTTTTGCTCAATTGCATGAAAAATGTTATTTAGTTGATATATTTTTTTAATTATAGAGTGAAATATTCAATTATTTTATTTTAAACAATATCATTTTTAATTGCTTTATTTGTATAATAATATCTTAAGAATTCGATAATATTATCGGATTTTAAAGATAGTGAAGGCTAAAAAAATGTTACATTAAACAAATAAAGAGGAAAAATATTTTTCCTTTTTTTCAATTCCTACTATTAGTTCACACTCTCCCTATAAATATTAATATATCTTGTTCAAATTTTCAATCGTTCATAAAATACTTTTTATTCATCCACTCACATTTTTTTAGACTTGTAGTGGATGACACTTGATGTTTGATGGATGACATTTGATACTTGATTTTTCAAATATTAATTAATTTTAGTTTTATATGGGAGAAAAAATTTTTCTCTTATATAAGATATTGAGCAGGATATAAATTTAGGAATACAGTCAGTGGCGAAACGTGTAGATCGCTGGAAAAAAATTTCTTTTTCAGATGCTTTTTTTCATTCTGGGTTCTAGAGTCAAGGAGGGAACAAAATGGAAAATGAAACATGTGAATAAATTAGTGAGAAAGTTGGAAAGTGTGTATGTGTGTGTGTGAGAGAGAGAAAATTTTTTCTAACTTAAAAAAATGAATGAAAATTATTTATAAAGGACTTTCTGTAATATAATGAAAAAAGAAATTGTTTCTATTAATTGTAATTATTTAATTAAAAGTAACTAAAATAAAATTTTTTTATATTACTTGTTTTTTTTTATTACCCATAAAATATATGGATATTGTTTTGCGCAGTAGTGTTTTTCGTGCCCTTGACCATTTTCAGTGAAATCTGTAATTTTTTTTTTAAAAATTCTTTCACGAAATTTTATAAACATACTATTTATTTACAAAATAATTGATTACTTATTAAATAATTTAGTAAAACAGTTAATTAATAAGACAAATTAATGTAAAATTGTTCTAAGGAATGGCCTGGTGTAAATAAAGGCAATTTTATTTCAAAGTGAAAATATTTTTCAAGCAAAGAAAATCGTTTGCAATTTTATAGTGTTTTTTTAAAGATTGCTGTTATGCGTTTTGTTCTTAAATTAAATTCTAAATTTTATTTGTAACCTGTATACCAGTCCATCCGATTACAATTTTAATTAGTTTATTTTGTTTTTGAACCGTAAAAATATGTGCTCAGAATTTCAAGGCCTGATAAGAGAATTCGTATTGATGCTACTAAGTGAAAAAAAGTAAAAAAAATTTAATTGCTATTATGTTTAATTAGTTAAAAAATTTTTTTAATTATAAAGCTCAATTTCCTTTAGCATGTTTAGATTGATTGATTTTATTTTATTAATTTTTTTATCTTCCTTTTTTTTCTTAGTGATTATGTATACATTATTGTTATTATTATTATTTTTCTAATTGCTTTCTCTGAAAATTGGATATCTGTTGCTTTTATTTTACAAGATTTTTGTGTGTGTGTTGATATATATGCCATTTTTTTACTCTTCCTGTATCTCTATTGATGTACTTTATCAATGTATGTATTATTATTCATACTGGAGACATGATACAAACTTCAGTACAAATAAAATAAACCAAATTATTTTTATTATCACGAATAAAAATATGAATGCACAGAAACGGATATTTTTGGGGTGTTTTTTAAAAATTTTTTTTTTTTTTTTTTTTTTTTTTAAATATTATTCTTTGCTTACTATGAATTTAAAGAAAAATTAGGTGAATACATTCTCCGAGAAACACTATTTGATCAATTTCTTCAATAACTGTTTTGTTGATTGAAAGTGTATTTCCATAACCTATTTTTTCCATGGAGATACTTAATCCATCCTGTTCATACGTACAATCGCTGTATGAAAAAAATATTATAATCATTTTCAAGATTCTTATTCTATTTTCAAACATATAAATATAAGAAAGTTATTTGTTTCTACTTCAAAAATAATAATAGTGATAATAATTAAAATCTATTTTGGAGAAAAACTGTTATATAGAATATAGAAGTTCATCGTTTATAGAATTGAGGGATGTTTTAATATGTTTATGATCTCTTTTTCTTCTCTTTATCATTATTTTTTCGCACATAATGCTGATTCAGTAGAATGATTTAAGAATCTTAAGTAATTAACAAACGTACTGATGAATTTGTATTATAAATTACGAAATGGTTTAATATTAAATTATTAGTTGACTGTAACTAAATGCATATTTTTTAAACACTAGCTGAGACACTGACACTAATGTTATTATTCGTACTGGAGACATCCCAGACTTCAGTATAAATAAAATAAACCAAATTATTCGATTTGATTTGACTGTAACTAGATGCATATTTTTCAAACACTGCGAAGGCAGCCGCTCATCTGGGATGAAAGTTGAATGCATTGCTCATGCTGCCATCTATTGTGTGTCTAAGAAACAAGTAAATGCTTGGAAAAATAAACAACCATTTTTAAAATATCCTTTTGTGATTTAATTTGTCTAAATTTGTTTTAAATAATCTTAATTAAAAGATTTAAAATCTAAATATATTATAATCATTTGAAAATATGGAAATTTTGAAAAATGAGTTTTTTGGAAAAATTGAAAATGGAAATTTTAAAAAAAATTTTCTACTAATTTCTGGCTCGATTATTAACATTTTTTTTTTTTTTTTTTTGCAAATTCTAATTAAAAGCTATATATTTCGTTGAATAAAATATAAATTTGTTTATGTTATTTAAATAATTTAAAACATTACAAATATATACTTTAAAACGTGAGCTGCATTTTAGTAAATCTTAGTAAAAATCAGACAAAATAAATAAATATAAATTAATTTACAGAGAATAAAAAAATCACGTTCTTTTGAAATTAATTTGTAGTTGCGAAAAAAAAAAAATTTTTTAAATTTGCTATTAAAGACTTTATAATAACAATAGCTTCATAACATAGTGTCATACCACTTCTTCGTGTTTTGAACCGATCAATAAAATTGTCTAAAGAAACACCCTTCTGTTTCTTGGAATGTGTTGTGATTCATCGTCATTATTGACAGATAGACCATAAAATCTTCTCTGAATGAAAACTATCTATCTATTTATTCTATCACAAAAACTGATTTTTTAAAAATAAATATATATATATAGCTATATGTTATAAAACGAGTCTTTCATTTGTAGCAAAGTGTTGATTGTGTAATTTTTACATACTCAGAAAAAAAAGGAAAGATATATTCTGAAAGGTAAATATTTTGTGATATTTGTAAATCATCATTAATTTCTTTTTTGACATGTGATCCTAATAATAGTCACTCATCATCTAGGAAAAATGGAATTCATTTCTGAAGCAATAATGTTGAAATTACGGAAATAGTTGTCTACAAAAGTATGAAACACTGCAATTTTTTTTTGCAAAGAATAGATTTTAAGTGATAAAATTAGATATTTGAAGAACGCATGTAAATTTCCTCGTGCCTGTTAATGATTCATTATATTTTTCTTCCTAGGTTTTCTATTGTTGGTTAATGAAATACTTCAGCAAAGTATAGCCAGTGTCATTGTCTTATTTTTAAATACGGATTTTAGACAGGAAAATTTTATTCAAGGTTAAAAATTTGATTTGTTTTCAAACGTATTGCAATATTATCATTTCGCAAATAGTAAAAGATAATATTTATTGTAGTGGTGTTTAAACTGGTCTTGAGCTTCGCAAAATTTTCCTTATATGAATTATTAGTATGAGTATTTCGGTAATGATAATTTTTTTTTTTTTTTTTTTTTTTTATCATCTAAGATTCTTTTTTTTTTTTTCCTTTCGATTATAAGTATTTTGAAAATAAATTTCTGAAATTTTTTTTTTCTGTGTCGGGTGTACAATTTTTAAACGCTATTGTTTAAAAATTGAATTAAAAATTTTTAAACGCTTTGCCGGTCTCGTGGCTCAGTGGCAATTGAGAGGAGCATTAGGGCGGAGGTTCACTCCATTGCCGATTTTGTTGTTTCAAACTGTTCAAAAAACGAGAAGTCTCGATGGCGTTTGTAATGTTCAGCATCCTGCCTCGTTGGTCGGACTACCTGGTGGGAGTCTTCCGGGTTTTCTACCGGGTTTATAATGTATTTTTAGTTGCATTTTAATTTTTATTATTATATATAATGCGTTTATTAATTGTATGAAATCATTACATTGCAATAAGAGCTTATCACATTTAAATTTGTTCGCATAGAAATAAATCTGATTTGCAAAAGAAACTTTGCAAATCAGATTTTTCATCATCGATAGACCATAGGCTGAGAAAATGTCTATCCAACGAGAAGTGAGGGAATCTGACACCCCCTTTTGACGGATTTTCTTTAAGGGAGGTTTTTGGAGAAGAAAAAAAAAAGATTCTGCGTCGAGTCGATAAAGAGTGTTGTTTTGCTCTCTCTCTCTGAAGTAACTGAATAGGCCGGAGTTTCCGTCTGTTTCCAAAGTGATCCCCTTGTGGTTTCGTGTATTCTGCCGTGTGATAATTAAGGTCTGCCGCAGACCGCGTGTTTTGAGATTCGGCGTAGACTCATCTGAAAATGTCCTGTCTTGGAGTGAACTGTGCTTGTGATTTAATCGTGCACTTGTGATCAAATTTATATTGTTAATTTTCATTCCTTTGTATAATAGCCATGAGTTCTATATTTGTATACATATGTATATATATAGTGCTCGTAAATCAAAATTAAAATGTTCCCATGATCTGGAAAGGGCTCTCTTTTTGAAGCCTTTGTAAGTCTAGTATAGGTCGAGACATTACACGGGCCTTCCAACTTTAACTTTATTTTGAGCATTTGTAAGCAAAGAATAGCTATAAAATATGAGATTATTTACTTAAAAACACAACAGAAATATATATATATAATTCCCTTAAATATAGAATGCAACTCAATTTATGCTTGCATTTCTTCCAAGAATTTATGTTAATGCATAAAAAGAATTATTGACATGCTTTTAGTTGATAGAATTAAGATGATTTTAATTTTGTCATTTAGAAGCCTTACATTATTTTTGTCTTATCAAGTTAATTTTTCGTAGAGAAATAAGGAAAAAAATTCAATAACTTCGCTTTTAATATCTTAAATGAATAGATTGCAACTTTTCAAATTAAAACTAGGTTTTCTTCTTAAAACTCACTATAATAATATCATACAACTTCAGTCATCTCCAAATGCTATTATGTTTGAAATTTTTCCTCAAAATATTTCATCACAATACCATTATCATTTTCTGACTGGCATCCCTTATAAAATGGAACGATCCTTAACATTGCAGATGTCTGTTATATAATGCCAGATAGAAGCATGCATTGCCACCTCCGTAAACTGTAGTATGAAAAAGTCTACCTGAAACTCGTTTCGAAATCGCGGATGTGATAGGGAAACGTGATTTGATGTGCCCTGAAATTTTAATGAGGCTGAGCAGTGACTTGCAATTCGTGAGAATCCCTCTCAATTCTGATTAAAGCCCATAATCTTAAATCCTTCCCATCTCATCTTCATTTTTATTTATTTATTTACAATTTCCACGACATAGCAAAACAGCCTTGCTCTCATAAATAATGTCAGTATTTGAATAACCTTGGCTGACATACCTACCTGTGAGTTACCCTCAGCTCCGAGCGTTTATTCTCGTTTCACAATCATAAACACAGCTGTTATGTAATGTTTTCTGGTCATTCATCTGAATAATCGGACACAATGGGTTTTGGTTTTCTTTTCCGTGAAGGATTATTATTATAGGGTGGTTGGTTTGGATTCTAAATTATTTGGATTGTTTCTAGTTTGCTTTGATTTATGTAGAATATTTACTTTACTTTGATTTATGTTGAATATTTACTCAAATATTTATTAATTTCTGTACTTCATATTCATTCCATAATAAAACATGAATATTGTTTATAATTCTACTTATTAATATTTGATACCTCTATTGATTCCCTAAATCTCAAAATATACCAGCGGCCTTCAAAATATACTTGATGGCCAATTGGTTAGCGCTCTAGCCATTGCTACCACAGCCTTCAGGTTTGAATCCTGGCGGTGGCATGGATGTTTGTTACTTTGGGCCTGATGGCCAAGTGGCTAGCGCTCTGGCACTCAGTACCACAGGTTTCGAATTCGAATCTCGGCGGTGCCATGGATGTTTGTAATGGCTCGGAATTCACTTTAAACCGTAGGTTCCAATCTCGTATGACCGTAGAGCGTCACAGAGCCCAATCAGACTTCTTCTCACCCGCATCATTCCCAAACTGTAAAGGGGCAACTCAGCTCTAGGCGCAGCGATGTGGTGTAGCAGTAGTAATCCACGTTAAACTGTAGATACTTGTCGAATTAGTCTAAAGTCTGCACAAAATGACCGTCGAGCGACAGACCGAAACCAAATCAAGACATACAAAAAAAAAAAAAAAAAAACAGATTTGCGAATAAGGCTTATATTAATAAATCTTTCTTTTATAAAGAAGAAAGAAATGGATAGACCGTGGCCCTCCTTTGATGTGTTGTAGTCCTTTTATTATCACAAGCGACTTCTTTTTTTTCGATTTATTAATTTTCACATCTGGAAAAGTTGGTTTTGAAAGTTTAACATCCTACTGAATTTTGTAAGTTTAATAAATCAAACAATAGATATTTTTTTAATTTTTAATAAGTTTTTAATAGATATATTTTTTTTTTTAATTTGCAAATATTCTTTTGAAAAAATCAGGGTTGGTTATAGTATAGGGGGAAAAATTATAATTTAATACCAGACTTCAATAACCGTTTTTCTAATTTTTTTTTAAAATAAAAGCATTGGTAGATTTATTTTCTTTCCATTTTTCCTCAAAAATATTAATAAAATTCATACCAGAATCACGTAAGTACATTCATAAATATGCAAAACAACAAGGACCTATGAAATAAATTCCATGAAAATTTCCAATTGAACATTATCATTGTAATTCAAACAATTACCATTGAAACCATTGTAATAATTATAAATATTTGCTAAACAATATATTGAAACAATTACGCAATGAATTGAAACAATTATAAATCTTTGCTAAACAATGCATTGAAACAACTAGGCAATGAATTGAAACAATTACCATTGGAACCATTGAAACAATTATAAATCTTTGCTAAACAATGAATTGAAACAATTATAAATCTTTGCTAAACAATGAATTGAAACAACTATAAATCTTTGCTAAACAATGAAAACAACTAGGCAATGAATGAAACAATGACCATTGGAACCATTGAAACAATTATAAATCTTTGTTAAACAATGCATTGGAAAATTATGAATGAATTGAAACAATGACCATTGGAACTATTGAAACAATTATTAATATTTGTTAAACAATGCATTGAAAAATTATGAAACAATGACCATTGGAACTATTATGCAATGAATTGAAACAATGACCATTGGAACTATTGAAACGCTTATAAATATTGCTAAACAATGCATTGAAACAATTATAAATATTTTCTAAACGATGAATTGAAAGGCTTAAGCCTATTTGGGTTAATCAATATTTATGAACCAACTTTTCTAGATGTGAAAATTTAATAAATCGAAAAATGAATGTTATGTGTGAAATAGCTAACATTACAAATTGTGTGCGCCATTTTGTAAATTACGCATTTGACGTATACGAAATAATAGAGAGGAAAAAACTTTTTAACGTTCCATTGAAATCAAGATATGTTTATATCTTCAACTCCAAATACTTATTTATCCTCAAATAAGAATTTTATTTTTCAAATTATTAAAACATTTTTTTTTTTTTTAAAAAAATAAATGAAATAATCGAAAGATCTTGTTTTGACTTTACTCCGCCATTCAATTTATACATATCAATATGACGACACACATGTATTTTATAATCTTTTTATTCTTTATTGAGGTTAGAAAAGAAATTCAACATCCATCAACTTACTGAAAACACCATGAATTAAAACTGTATAAAAGAATCTTACAAAAAAAGCTAGTCAGACGTTACACTGAACCATTTTCAGACAACTTTTCCTGTAAAAATTGACACAATGCAAACGTGATGTATACAGTGGGTCATTTATTGAATCCAACTTGTTTAGGCATACTACGTGACTAATTACTCGCTCATCTATGAACACGTGTAACATTTAATCAAATCCCGTTTCAATTTTTTCGTATTAGAAGTGGTAGTTTCCGCTTCAGAGAAAGTGTTCCTTTTAAAAAAGGACTAATGCATTGTAGGAGAAGACTGATTTCCCATAATTCATATTTGTATGCTAGCCATATTTAGATTGTTGGTAATTAGTATTGTTTTATTCTGATATTGTTAGGCTTCATTGTTACAATGAGTTTTGTAATATATTACTTATATACAATATATACAAAAGTAAGATAAATGTCGTCGCAAATTAAGAATGAAGTATTCCAAATTCTACAAGAAACGTTATTGCATACAATACCCAAATGAATATATCAAAGTTTGAAAATTCTAGGCATAAATAAAGAATGAAGTATATAAAATACAATAAGAAGCACTATACAGCTCAATAGGCACCAGAAAATGCCAAGAGTGATAAATATGAAACTTCAAGAAGAAGAAATGGATCAACGCACTACGAGTACTTATAGTCATTGGACATACAAATGTTTAAAATCCCAACCCAAAACATGAAAGTGATTCAAAACCATACTACAAAGCACTTCAAGCAAAAGAGAAATTCTCCAGAAAATTCCCGAGGATTAACGTTATTCATGTATCATTTCAAGAGTTAAGAGGCCCAAACTACCATTTTTCCGCCAAAATTTGTAAATTTGGAATGGAGTTTTATTTGCTTGCTACACTTTTTGGATTACGCCACGAACCCCTCTACCTAGACAACATCATGTTCAAACGTGATAATAATATATTTATCCACTTACTATGTAATCTGTAAGGGTCACTATCATTGTAATTGTTAATAATTTAAATTATTAATGATAAAATACTAAACCTACAAATTAAATTTTTTCAGCATATGCACTAGCACACAATATATATATATATATATTATTGTTAAAACAATACACCACAATTTACAGTATAGATGAAGAAACGGGATTGTAAACTTTTTCTGTAAAAATGACACAATGCAAAAGTTATTTATACAGTTGGTCATTTATTGAATCCAACTCATTTAAGTATACTGCGTGATTTTAATCATTCGCTCGTCTATGAACACGTGTAACATTTAATCAAATCCCGTTTCAATTTTTTCGTGGTAGTTTCTGCTTGAGAGAAAATGCATTGTAGACTAATGCATTGTAAGAAAAAGACTGATTTCCTACCTACAATGCATTTGTTTATTCAAATTTGTATGCGAATCATATTTATATTGTTTCATTCGGATATTGTTAGGTAATTCTTATTGTTAAGTTTCTCACAATGGGTTTTGTAACATATTACTTAGTATTTAAATTACATTATAATAGTGAATTGCTTAATTTCTATTTTTTTTTTTTTTTTTTTTTTATCTAAGTGATAGATAAAAAAAATTTATGGTTCTTTCCCTTACAGTCCTATTATTAAGTTTTGCTTTAAATGCAACTCTAGTATGTTAGGGTACAATTTACTCTTTATCTTTGAATTATTGTATAAAATTAAAATAATATATCTGTCCACTTACTGTGTAATCTGTAAGGGTTACAATTATTATGATTGCTAATTATTTAAATTATTTATGATAAAAAATTAAACCTAAAAACTAAATTTTTTCAACGTATGCACTAGCACACGTTGAAAAAACTGTGGTGTATTGTTAATTACTTAATATTGTATTACTTAATACTTTTTTAATACTGTATTGTGGTGTATTGTTAAAACAATACACTACAGTTTGCTATGCCACGTTACAATACACTGTTAAAACACACCACAGTTTGCAGTAAACAAAACTGTAATCGTAATTGTGAAATAATCCCTACATTTTTTTTCAGAAAATTCTAAATCTAAAGTTTCTATTGCTTTGAAATTATTCTATAAATTGTAATATTTTCATTAGAAAAAGGTATTTTTTTAATAGTTGAAATGTTTTTTGTGAATCAAACAATTAATGTTAAAAATAAATTATATAAAATTTGAAAAGATACAAGATTAAATTTTTTTTTTTAGCACTATGAATAATAAATTAATTTTTAAAAATTTAATTTTAATTTTTAATTAAATTTTTTAAATTGAAGAAATTAAAAACCTTGAAGAAATATGTTTATCAATACACAAAATCTCTTTAAATAAAATTGAGTAATCATAAATTTAAAATAATAATAATAAATGGATAAAAATAGAAATAAGAAAAAATAATAAAAATTCCATGGGAGAAAATTAAAAAAATAATTGCTTCAATTTAAATTTATATTTATTATTATTTATTTATTATATTTATTATATATAATTTATTTTAATATAGTTTAAATTTATATATATAGTTCATATTATAAAATTTCTATTTATAATTTTTATTTCAATTTTAATTTTATATTTATAGTTTTATTAATCGAAAGTTTAACTTTCTATTTATAAAACTATAAATATAAAAAATTTTTATCATATGTTCTGTAAATTAGAAAAAAGGAAAAATGATATGTATAATTTTAAAACTGTAGAATAATTTAAAGAAAATCTTTAGTAATTACAAAACTTTATTTACTTAAACTTTAGCCAAGAAAAAAAATAATAAAATAGGAATGTGATATATTTAGAGCGCTTACTTAACGTCTGACACATTCTATTATCGGGCGTGATTTATTGCAATCCAATCCTTCTAACAGCAGCGGTGCTAAGTTAGCTTCTCTGCAATCACAGTGCGCGTGATGAGTAAACGGTTGTACATTTACTTTCGCTCAGATCGATTTCCACCGAGGCTGCTGCTGGCCTTATCCCCAGAATTTGGGTCAAGGTCGCCCGACTATGTGCTTTATAATAGGGATTTAAGGATAATCTTGCACGATGTGCATTGGAAATTTAAGACGCGCAAATGTATATGTTCGTCAGATTAAACAAATCAGCTATTCTATAGAAATATTTTTACTTAACTCGTTTTTAGAAATAAAAAATATATAAAAATGTGCTTCATAAATTTGGTGATTTATTTATTTAGATATTTTTTATAGTAGTCATTTATCTTTTGGCACTGCAATGTTAATTCTGATTATATTTACATTTACTCATAAATTTGTGTTACCATGCTCATTTTAGTATAAATGAACATGGCTCCTTTTTTTTTTTTTTTTTTTTTTTTTTTTTTTTTTGTTCTAATGCAGCTGGCAAACACTTAGACCGTTGTCTTGGATGCCTTAAGGCAAGCGCTGCACCGACGCTACTCACTTAACACTACCCAGGAGACGCGTGTAACTTGAAGATAAGCTACGGACGCGGAGTAACAATGCCCCCGCAACGCTCTACGATCTTGTTAGACCGGGACCTACGGTTCGAAAAAAAAAGAGAAATGTTATTAAATTAATTTTAATTAGTTATGTTTTTATTGAATTGTCATAAAAAAAATTAATAGGATGTATTGAGTATGTAGTGACGTACTAATGTACAATAATGTATGTATGTAATTAAAGAAAACGTAGTCTGACTCGTGGCTCAGTTGCAACATGCGCCGCTGGTGAATATTAGGGCGCTGGCGGATATGTTGTAGACACTGTTTCAAAAAACGGGGAGGCTCGAAGGCGTTTGGGATGTTCAGCATCTTGCCTCGTGAGTCGGATTACCTGATGGGAGTTTTCTGGGTTTTCTCCCATACGCTACGTAAATACGGGATAGTTAACTCTAAAAGTACTCCAGGAAGGCACTGCCCTCCTTCAGCGATAGGGGTGATCCATCAAAACAGAAGCCCCTTTCCTATTCCCTTCTTTCACAAGGGATACGGCAGCAACAACAAAGAAAATGTAATTAAGTGAATTCTAAAATTTAAATTTTTTACCCCCAATACAATACCGTTAGTAATTTTTATATAATACTATTATATATTCTGAAAACAGTACTGATTACAATTTATTGATAGATATTTTTACAAACAATATAATTTGTTCTACATATATAATAATTTACAAAAAAATTTTTAGTAGTTAAGAATTCAGTAAAAAGCAATTCCGTGCATAAAATAGCTCAAAAGTAATTTTTGTTGTACTTAGTATTATTTTGTTCTGAAGACGAACATTTTAGGAAATTTAGAGTAATATTTAAATTAAATTATTTACCTACACCAAAGTGTTTCTTTTTTTTCACTCTACAATCCATAACTGAATATAGAAAGCTGATGGTAATCCATAACCGATGATAATCCAGCGATAAGAAAAATATGAATAATAAACGTATTATCCGTTCACTGATACAAAAACAACTTTCGCTTGGAAAAAAATGCGGCGAAAACCTGTTTTCTTAATATATGCTACGATCCAGGTATGATTCGGTATGTTTTCGATATTCATCACTGATTATAAAACAAAACAAATAAAAGTACTTCGATGAATTATTATGCACAGATTTTCATATGCATGCCATGGCGCAGACCGAAAAGATCATTTGACAAAGAAAAATACACTTGTTTTGTCATTTTTATAGCTGCAGGCGACTGTCCATCGCCAGTGCTACCGTCCTTATCTTCATGCATCGCTTCACCGTTGGAGTCGGGTTACTCGCTCGGCATAGGAATTGTGTCCTTTTAAATAATGGGTGTCTGAATGCACCAAGTTTCGAATTACCAAAGGGAAAAGAACAGCATACAAATACCTGTAATTCACTAGGATTTTCGTTCTTTTCTTTTTGTGGGTTGCAGTTGTATATTTAGAAAGCGTACTGAATAAGGCCGTTTTTAAAAAATGCTTTATACAGTTTATTTTTTTAAACTTATTATTTATGTCAATATCAAGATAATAGTAAAAATTAGTTTAGTTAATTTGTAGCCTAAAAATATTCTGCATTCTCTATAAAAGGCAATTCTACGCATCAAATATTATCGAAAGGGATATTGTTTTGTATATTACTATACATATAAATAGTAATAAAGAGTATTAAATGAATAGCGATTTTTATTTGATGTTGTTATATATTTAGAAAACAATACTAATTACAGTTATTTAAAAAAATTGCTATTTAGTGTTTTATATACTTTATAAAAAATATTTAGGGGCTTGATGATCGAATGACTAGCGCTCTGGCGCTTGAGACCTCAGGTTTCGGTTTGAGTCCCGGCGATGCCATGGATGTTTGTAGGGGGTTCGGAATCCACTTTAAGCCCGTAGATCCTGGTCTAATATGAGTGTAGAGCGTTGGGCGTAGGGCTGACAACCTTACCCCGTAAAAAAGTCAGCGTCACTGAGCTAAGTCAAACTAGCTACGAGTGCTCCATCACAACAGAAGATGTCCCCTTTCCCTTAAACCATGAGACCCACGGTTTCGTGGGTTTGATCTAGATGTTGCTGTCTACCAAGTGGGATAAGAAATAACTACAAGTTAAAAAATATAATTTGTTTGATTTATTTTATCTATATTTTATTTTTCAACTTAGATGACGATTTTGCCCAATTGGTGCTCAGTGGCAACATGCGCGGCTGATGAGCATTAGGGCTGAGGTTAAATCCGCTGGCGGCTTTGTTCTAGACACTGTTTCAAAGAACGAGGAGATTCGATGACGTTTGTGATGTTCAGCATCTTGCCTCGCTAGTCGGACTACCTGGTGGGAGTTTCCGGCTTTTCTCCCATGCGGTACGCAAAGGCCGAGAAGTTCCTACTAAACATCCTCCCAGAAGGCATTGCCCAAATCAGACTTGTACCTGCAGATGCTCCATCACAATAGAAGCTTCTCCCTCCCTTTCCCTTCATCAATGAGTAGATGATTCATGGGGTGTCCATCCTGCACTGCAGGACACTGAGGATTAGTACACGACAACAACAGATAAAAAAATTGTTAAGATTTCATTAAATTACAATTTTGCACATAAAGTGCGGTAAAAGTTATGTTTTTTGTACACTATATTATAAATAGAAATCTCTATAAAAGAATGTATAAAGTTAATATCATAATTTTTAGAAAACTCCATAATCTTCAATTTTTATTAACACTAGATGTATTATTATACATATAATTTTAAGCGCATGATAAATAAATTTCTTAGTGTTTATTCTTTAAAAGCTTTTTGATTTTAATCTTATGTAACATAGTTAGGGTTTTACAAATAATTACTTTATTTTGCTTGATATTATATTTATTATTTTATATTATTAGTTGTTTACTGTAAAATTTTATTTTTAAATATTTATGTTATAAAAGATATTATATTGATAAAAATATCAAATCCTCCTGTTATTATTATTATTATTATTATTATTATTGTATAATAGCATTGACGAAAATTTTCTACTAAAATATAATTGTTTAGCAGAATGCTAGCTATAAAAAGCAGTTTTTGAAACTGCAAAATAAAATTTGTTGTAATTCCAAATCGCAGAATAGGGGCCGTTGGGATTTGACGACTTTTGTATAACGCCAACTGAGCATTAAGTCGCTAAATCTTGTGACCCGCATTCCTTGTACTGTTTGCAATATTTGATTTCTCATTATTACCATAAATTTAAATTATTTGTTTCAAAAACATAATAATGTTAATACACGTTAAATGTAAATTTAATTCGTAAAAATATCATTGCATATTTATTTTATTTATTAATAACTAAAAAAAATTGTGCGTATTTTGACAAAGTTTTTCAAATACTTTTGCTATCTTAAATTATTTGAATTAAATATAATTTCTTTTAAAATAAATGTACTGTTTTTTTTTTAATTTTTATTTATTTTATGAAAGGGGAAGAAATGATTAGAAATTGAGATGGCAATCAGATTATTAAAAATTTTTATTATTTCAGCTTCTTTTAAAAGATAAATTTTACTTTAGTTATATGGCTTACCTAAATGCGAATAAATTTATTTCAAAACAACATTTTCAGTCAAATTGCAAGTACTAAAAACAAGGAAGACATTTTCTGTTTTTAAAAGAACCTCAATTTATTTCCGAACTGTTTGAAAGAAATCTTTATTTATCTTGTGAGAAAATAAATTGGACCAAAAAAAAAAAACGAAATAAATTGGATGATAAATTGTTTAAGAAAACTCGGGTAAGAACCAAAACTTGACGGACAGGATGTTCTTCTTCAGTATTCAATTACCATCAGAGGTTTTAGGCCTACTTCTGGTTATAAATATAGGTAAATCTATCTGGTAGAACATGTGTGGGTTAAAGAAAAGAAGGCCACGCCTCTTTCGAATCTGTATTAAAATAAAATTAACTTGCCATTGAAAAATAAATTTGTCTGGGAAACTGATTCTGTGCGGTATCAAGGGTGGGGAATCAGAGAAAATGAGCACAAATAATTTAATATTATTATTATACAATGCCTTCATGGGATTTATTATTTTAGGTCACTTTAAATTTTAACACAATACAGCAATTATACAAGGAAAAAATCTTTAGTCATGTGTTAAATTTACTGATATATTTCATTTCTGTTTTATATCTCTGTTGTTTGTAATTTAATTTTGGTTTAGGATCTATTAACTTAATTTTGATTACGATAATACATTCAATGGCAGTTATATTTGTAAGTGTCCGAAGTACGAGTATGAAAATGAGTACGGAGAATTTAATATTATTATTATACAATGCCTTCATGGGATTTAATATTTTAGGTCACTTTAAATTTTAAAAATATAAAACAAGAAAAAAATTTTAACCATTAATATTAGTTATGTGTTAAATTTAATGATATATTTTATTTCTGTTTTACATCTCTGTTGTTTCTAATTTTATGTTGGATTAAAATCTAATGGCAGTTATATTTGTAAGTGTACAAATTATCGAAAATGAAATTGTTATAAAATGAAAGTAATTTATCTATATCATAATATGTTAAATGAAGATTTCAGCTCCAATCTCGATTTCTATTACAATTTTATAAATCTTCATTAGTCACAGCAGTGATTATGCAGCTAAAAAGCTAATTTTTAACCGTTAATATTAGTCTTGTGTTAAATTTTATGATACATTTGATTTCTGTTTTATATCTCTGCTATTTCTAATTCAATTTTGATTGTTATAACATAGTCAGTGGCAGCTATATTTGTAAATGTATAAATCATCGAAAAACAAATTTTTTTTATAAAATTAAAGTAATTTAAGTAAGTATTTTATCTATATCATAATATATTAAATGAAGATTTCTGCTCCAATCTCGATTTCTATTAAAATTTTATAAATCTTCATTAGAACCTAACTCGTGGCTCAGTGGCAACGCCGCAGGTGAGCATTAGATCGGAGGTTCAATCCGCTAAGGGCATTTTTGTAGACACTGTTTCAAAAAATGAGGACTCTCTAGGGCATTTGTGATGTTCAGCATCCTCATGACTCGGACTACCTGGTGGGAGTATTCCGGGTTTATCTCCCATACGAAACGTATTTCCCCTCAAAGTCCTCCTGAAAGAAACTGCCCTCCTTCCTCTGCAACACGAAGCCAAATCAGCCTTCTACGTGCGGGTGCTCCATCACAACAGAATCTGCCCCTCCTTCTGTGAGACCAAATGTGTCTAGATGTTGCTGTCTACCAAGTGGGATAAAAAAAAAAAAGTGGTATTTTTAGCAATGTACCTGCATTATAATCATATGAAGTGAAATTAATTATTTACTAAATTTATTTAAGCAATTGAACTTATATCAATAAAAAGGAAAGAAAAATTCATTTTAAACGAATAATTTTGACATATTAATATCATAAAATTCATTCATAATATATTTTTTGTTTATCATTTTATATCAAAATTTATGTCAAAATAGAAGGATAAGTTGGACGATTACTAAATAGAAATTTATTAATTGGTTAATTTTTCAAAGATTCACTATATGTAAATTACGAATTTTATTTAAATATTTTAAGCTATGCTTGCTTTTAACTTTTTCGGTATTTAACGAATCTGTCAAAAGATGAGGAAAACAACGGTTAACATGTACCCTTGAGTCTTAAAACAAAGCAGGTGTTTTAACGAACGTCGCTTTATGTATATGAAACACAACGAATACTTTTACATGCTCATTGGTTATCTCATTATTAATTGTTCAAGCTATTAAGAACACATCATACTACAGTACTTGTCCTTGGACTTGGTCTATATGTTTCTGCCTATCAAGTGGGATAAGGAAAAAAAAAATCTTCATTAGTTACAGCAGTGATTATGCAGCTGAAATTTAACTTAAAGTAGAAGAAAATTATCGAAGTTGAATAAGTCAAATTTTAAGCACTGCAGGTGTACTTGAGTAAACGCAGCAGCTGCAGTTACACCAATTACACGATACCCCTACGTTGCGCATGTTTATGAATAGGGATGCCATATTGTTTTGAATATTTTAATAGCGATGTTTTAGTCATTTTATATAAAAATCGACAAGAATATGTATTAAGACGGAAATTAATGTAGGTTTCACATTTGCGCATTTTGTATGACAGGGGTGGCCAACCCAAACGATCTTATTCCAAATGCCGCATATAAAATTATACACTGAAGTGACAAAAGTCATGGGATACCTCTTAATATCGTGTCGGCCCTCCTTTCGCCTGGCGAACTGCAGCAACACGACGTGGCATGGACTCAACAAGTCGTTGGAAGTCTTCTGCAGGAATATTGAGCCATGCTGTCTCGATAGACGTCCATAATTGTGAAAGCGTTAATGGTGCAGGATTTTGGGCACGAACAGACCTCTCGATGATGTCCCATAAATGCTCGATGGGATTCATGTCGGGCGATCTAGGTGGCCAAATCATTCGTTGGAATTGTCCAGAATGTTCTTCAAACCAATCGCGAACAGTTGTGGCCCGGTGACATGGCGCATTGTCATCCATAAAACTCCCCTCGTTGTTTGGGTACATGAAGTCCATGAATGGCTGCAAGTGATCTCCAAGTAGCTGGACATAAGCATTTCCAGTCAATGTTCGGTCCAGTCGCACCAGAGGACCAAGTCCATGCCATGAAAAAACAGCCCACACCATTACGGAGCCACCACCAGCTTTAACAGTGCCTTGCAGACAGTTTGGGTCCATGGCTTCGTGGGGTCTGCGCCACACTCGAACCCTACCATCAGCTCTTACCAACTGAAATCGTGACTCATCGGACCAGGCCACGGTTTTCCATTCATCTAGGGACCAACTGATATGCTCACGGGCCCACGAGAGTCGCTGCAAGCGATGTCGTTCTGTCAGTAAAGGCACTCGAGTCGGTCTTCTGCTGGAATTGCCCAAGAAAGCCAAATTTCTCCGCACAGTTCTAACAGACAAGTCCCTTGTACGTCCCCACATTGATTTCTGCGGTTATTTGACGCAGTGTTGCTTGTCTGTTAGAATTTACGACTCTTTGCAGACGTCGCCGGTCTCGGTCGTTAAGTGCAGGCGGTCGACCACTGCGCTGTCCATGGTGGGATGTTATGCCTGAAATTTCATACTCTCGGCACACTCTTGACCCAGTGGATCTGGGAATGTTGAATTCCCTAACGATTTCCGAAATGGCATGACCCATGCGTCTAGCTCCAACTAACATTCCGCGTTGAAAGTCTGTTAATTCCCGTCGTGCGGTCATCATCACGTCAAAACCTCTTCACATGAATAACTTGAACAGAAATGAAAGCTCTGTGAAAGCACTGCGCATTTATACCTGTTCTACGCGATGCTACTGCCATCTGAAAATTTGCATAGTGCTATCCCATGACTTTTGTCACTTCAGTGTATATCCCCATATTAGATTTAGACCCACTATAGACATTTTTTGGAGTGAAAAATTGAAAGATAATGAGTTATTATTGTGTTTAGTATTATTCCTAAATGTAAACGTAGATAATATAATAATAAAAATGATACTAAACGCACATTGTAAAAAAATATTTAGCACTAAAAATGAAATATAAAAAGATATAAATATAAACGAAATAAAAAAAATGAAATCACCAGAAAATATGCATTTACTAGTGCGATATTTGTTTCTCCACTCTTTCACTTAGGTTTTGCAAATCGATGCAGGCACATCATGAGTTCGCAGAATATAATTTAATTATTCTGTGAACTCATAAATAAAACAGGCAATATTTTTCATATATTCGCAAGAATATTATTTTAAAATCAAAGTTAATTTTTTCTCATAATTTCGACAGTTAATTTTGTATGTGGATGCACAAATAATGTGTTTTATTTTATTTATTATTTTTTTTTTTTTAACCATTTGTCTTCATTACTTTGGCCGTTATAAAATAAGTATATTTTGTAAAAATGTGATAAATCTCACAGACCGGAAAATGTTTAAAGCGGCCGCGGGTTGGCCACCCCTGTTGTATGATATAAGTATGTTTTCTTATAAATTTATTCATTCCAAATTTTCATTCGTACTTAAATATTTTACAGTATCTATGAAATCTAATTTATAAATTTTAATCGATTTAGGAAAGATGAAAAGTTTAATTATTAATTTTTCAGGTTTGCCACAATTTGGTTCTTTGCTATTTTTTTAGCCCATCTTTCAGCCACGCCAACTCAAATGCCATTTTATATGAATTAAACTTGCTTGAGTAGGTTGATCAAGCTATCTTACTTTTCGATGGTGAAGGTTGAAATAAATTATTCCGTTATACCTGTTTGTGGGCGAGATTTTATAAAATTGATGCTATGTTGGGATTCAAAGAAAATGCATATGAATTATTTTATGATACCCAGTACAGCATGAATTTTAAAAATCATATGGATTTATTATTTTAGGTCACTTTAAAGTTTTAAAAATTCCAGCAATTATACAAATTAAAAAAAACCCTGGAAATGTTTAAAAAAAAAATTAATGATATATTCTTATTTTCTAAGTAAATTTATCAATCAATACATCTTAAAATGTGGTATAATATATATATATATATATTGTAATTTCATGTACAGTCGGTTTCTTTAGTTGCACCTAAACCTTTTTTCACGTGATATAATTTGTTTTTTTTTTTTTTAATACATCTATATTCAAGTGGAAAATGATTCCTAACTTAAAGTATAAGCAAAATATTGAAGGGAAAAAACGATTTAAATTCGTTAAGATTTTTATTTACATTTCACAGAAAGCGCAAATTAGTAATTGAAGAAAAAAGACATCCATTGTAGTTGTTTGTTAAATTTGCTGTAATGTAACTTGAACTATTAAAAGGGATAATAACGGTATACAAAAATATTAATTATTAATATATAACGCTAATTTCTATTTTGATTTTCGCTTGATAAATTCCAATGTTAAAAATACTCTATCGTTTTGTTTCCTCAAACACAAGATATAAATTGCTAAGAACTGCTTTTTTATTTGACATAAATTATGCAATTTGGGGAATTCTCCATGTGAAATTTGCAAAATAAACAATAAGCCGAAGTTTAATTATATTTTTTCCTCAAGTTTCAGAATCTTCTTGATTTACGAATTTCCTAACCGCTATTGGATGGGCGGGAAAAATGAATAAAAATCGCTTAAAAAACTAAAGTTGTTTGCTAAATTTGCTATAACTACGACATGGGATAATAGTGGTATAAAAAATATTAATGATTAATTTATAACGTGAATTTTTAGTTTGATATTTATTTAAACATAAGAACTGCTTTTTTTTATTTCAAATAATATATGTAATTTGGGGAATTCCCCATAAGTGAAATTTGCAAAAGAAACAATAAACCGAACTTTAACTATATACAAACTTTTTCCTGGAGTTTCAGAATCTTCTTGATTTACGAATTTCCTAACCGCTATTGGATTGGTTAAGAAAAATGAATAAAAAATTTTTTTTTGTTATCCAATTTGAGTAATTCTCGAAATTAAATAAAAAAATTTCTCTAATAAGGTTTAGCGGTACTTTTAAAAATTTATTTATGGGAAAACTTTTATTCTTTCTGATATTGTGTTAAATCTTTAATGATTTTATAACAGTAATTCATTTAACCTCTAGCTGCAAATTGTATTTTATTATAATTTTAAAAACTGAAAAGTCAGGTGAAAGGATTTAATAACTCAATAAGTGTTTGAAAATTTTTTGAAATAAAATTTACCTCAGAAATTACTCGAACTGTCGTATTTATCCAAGAAAATTGAATTTCTTTTACTCAATTAATATTGCTATCACTATTATTTTATTTGGGGGGTACTCGGCACCACAGGTTTCGGGTTCGAGCCTCGGCGGGGTCATAGATGTTTGTAGTGGTTCGGAATCCACTTTAAATCGTAGGTCCCGGTGTAATAGGATCGTAGAGCGTTATAGGGTTAGTGTTACTGGCGTCCGTAGCATATCTTCATGCTACACATGTCTCCCAGGTAGTGTTAAATCAGTAACAGCCGGGCAGCCCTTGTTTATGGCATAAAGATAACTGTCTATGTATTGCCAGCTGCATTAGAAAAAACCCTATTATTTTAACTTTTCATTAAAATAATTTTGTAAATTTTTTTTATTATATTTTAATTAATATCTTTTGTTTATTTAAATTTTTTTTATCAGTTTGATTAAAAAAAACACGAAATATATTTTCATTGATTGGTGTTTTTTTTATATATATTTTGTTACATTTTTAACAGAAAATAGAAAAAAATAATAATAAAATATTAATTCACTTCTTTTATGTAATTTTAGCTGTTTCGAAAATTGTATTATAGCTTCCATTTTTTCAAAACGTTCGATTTTTCCAAAATAAAACAGATTGTTCATCAATAATTTATGGGTGTAAAGGTACTGCACATCCTGCTGCTGCATTCTTTTCAGTGCTCTTATTACTTTTTCTTCTATAAAAATGTCTGGTGTCTGTCACCCGAATCTCCTCTCTGAGGAGAATAATCGAAAATGTTTCGAGCCTTTCCACAAATTCTTATACGCCTTATGTTTGTTCTCTACTAATCGTATGTGTCATATCTCTGCGTTTCGTTGTTTTTTAAAAGGTACGTAATCATCAGCCCAAGTTTTTGTGTAAATTAGATAATTAAATGCATATATTTATCGTTCAAATTTAAATAAAAATTCATCATTAGTAATTGAAAGGTATAAAAACGTAACTATTTTGATTTAACAATTTTTATAATGAATTAAATTACTAACCTATTTATTTAATTTTTGGTTGTACTAAGTCAAGAAATAGTTATTTTTAATAATCGATTATTTATAAATAATTTTTTTTTTAAATTCCTATATTAGAAAATTTTTTGATAATTATTAATGATTTTTCTCTGTTTCTTTTACATAGCCTATAATTAATTCGTTTATTACATTCTGTGGGTTTAAGACATATATAATACTAAAATACTAAATTCCTAAATTACTTCTAAAATACTAAATTAAACTAAATTTCTAAACTAAAATACTAAATTAAACTAAATTTCTAAACTAAAATACTAAATTAAACTAAATTTCTAAACTAAAATACTGAATCAAACTAAACTTCTATACCAAAATACTAAATTAAACTAAACTTCTATACTAAAATACTTAATTACTCTTTAAATACTAAATTTTTATATCGTACTTTTAAAAAAATTATAGTACATAGAATTTAATAAATTCTTGTAAATAATCACTTGGAATAAATAAAAAAGGAACTCTTAATATTCATAAATATTTATATTTGCAATATAAGTATTTTCACTTTTAATAAAAGGAGAAAAATTTAATTCAGTGTAAGATCCAAAAGTAATTTTAATTAATTTATATATATTATAATATTATTCATATAATATAGTACTATATATATTAATTATACTTATAGTGGTATTTTTTAATTTTTGAAATTTCACTTATATGTTTTATTGACTACTTTAAAGTTGTTGTTTTTTTACGTAAGGTATTTATTGTATTGTTTAATTTTCGTATTTAATTATTCACAACATACTTAAGTATTTAAAAAAAAGTTTTTTCTTTAGGTAATTGTTTTTAGCTCCAATTTCATTGTTTTTTTTTAATGTAAAGTATTGCCTGCAGTCCATAGAAATAAACTATGTGCAATTGTTTCTTATAAACAATGAAAGTCTATGGATTTGTGAGATATATTTCAAACTTCTTAAATACTAAATTTCTATATCGTATATTTAAAAAATTTATTAATATTTTTAAATATTTATACTTGTAATCAACAGTAAAATAAGTATTTTTACTTTTAATAAAAGGAAAAAAATCTTCAGTACTTTTCTGTGTCTGACAAAAAGTTGATTCAGTGTCATATCCAAAAATAATTTTCAATAATTGATCTATATTATAATATTATTTATATAATATAATAGTATATATATTATTATACTTATACTGGTATTTTATAAACTTTGTAAATGAATCTTTGCAATTTCAATTATACATTTTATTGACTACTTTAAAGTTGTTGTTTTTTACTTTAAGTATTCATTGTATTGTTTAATTTTCGTATTTAATTTTCTAATTTTATTATTCACAATATATTTAAGCAGTAAACTTAAACTTACTTTTAATAAAAGGAGAAAAATCTTCAGCACTTTTCCGTTTTGTTGGACAAAAATTTAATTCAGTGTAATATCCAAAAGTAATTTTTAATAATTGATCTATATTATATTAGTT